>JBANCY010001516.1:0-10193 GCA_037040045.1 Phorticella flavipennis | reverse complement strand
TAATATAATATAATATAATATAATATAATATAATATAATATAATATAATATAATATAATATAATATAATATAATATATAATTGTAATTTGCGTATAGTTTATGAGAAACGTCATGCCAAATTCCCTGCCTCTAGCTAGAACTGGTGACATAATGCATTTTTCACCTTTTGCCATTTAAGCCCGTTTTTGGCCACTTCTAAGTCTTATAACTTCGTTGTTTATAATCGGATCTATCTGAAACTTTAAGTATTGGTTGATAACATTGTTATAAATATATATTCTAGAATTCATCATTATGATAAGTATTGTAGAATATAAAGGCACCTTTTTAATTGGGAGGGATCAATTTAGGGTGGAAAAAAAATTTGCTTTCTATGCCATAAAAACAATTTATTATAGAATTAGCATGCTTGCGAATAGTGGTTCACCTGTCGATCTAAAATTTAAAATGAATAAAATGTTAAATATGACAGGGTGTGAGATATTTGAAACGTCAACAACGTGAAAATAACTATACAAACACGACACAATCTACCCATTCTGCATTGTCGAATTAATAAATTTTTCTAATTTGTACACTATTTGCAGTAGGTCGTCGTGAAATTGCAAAGAAATTGCGCAAATTGTGTGACAGCGTGTAAAGTTGGCACTTTCACACATAACTCATAACTTTAGTGGTAAAAGTTTCATTCGTGGAGGTAAGTGGATAGATTGGGAAGGGAAGGAGGCGGTATGTCTCACATTGGTGACTATTTGGATGCTCATGTAGACTATTTATCTGTACGCACATAGAATTTCGTGGTTTGGATCTCTGGCTTTGCTAGAGTTCTGACAGCGCATATAAAAGACCATAAAACAAAAGTTTTCGCTTTAACTTTCAGTATGGATGCAACTGTAACGCCTACAAACACGCCACACCACGAAATACTTTCATACGTATGTACAACACTGCAATATGATGGAGAGCCACTCAAAGCTACAAACTCTTTGGGGCGTTAGAAGCGCAGAGCAAAGCAGAGATTCAAAATTTTTTTAAATGTTTTTTTACTTCACCAAAAAAGTTGTGGGCGGTTTTTTGTGTGCCAAACAAACGTCAGAAGCAATACCGCAGAGTAAAGAAAAGAAGGAGCGAAGATGAAAAATGCAACTGAAAGGGACGCGCAACTCATAAATTATTGTCCGGGCCCAAGTACAAAGAAAATGTGTTTATACATTCCTTGTTTACGCTTGAAATTAACTGGCGAATAGCTAGTTGCAATTTGACATTAATTATCGAACGCGATTTAGTTCTTTGACGACTTACGTAAATAGAATTCCGTTTTGAAATTCTCAGGATAGGTGAATGACGTAATAATGAACATACATTATGGAATTCGAATCATTATGGTAAAAAGTGTAGAAATTAAAAACACTTATTAAATTTAGGAGGACCATTTTATTATGGTGTCATTTTCTGCATAGGGTTTTTATGCACCTACATTCTAATTTTCATGAATAGCAAAAAATATTGTGACTCTCATACACACTTCATCGCTTTCCGGTAAAGGTGTATCAAAATTTTGGGGATTCCATTCTGCAGTTTTCACTCATGGCCAAATTTGGTACCAATAGATAAATAAATGTCAAAGCTATGGCCATTTAATCGAAAGTCGAATATATCGATTATCGAGCGAAGGGGGCATGGTAATACCGAAATCTCTTGAAATTTGATATTGAAAAGACGGACCTTCATGCCGAGTTTGAAGACTCTAGCTACTAAAATCTCGAAAATCAATGCGTTCATACAGACGGACAGACGGCTAGGCCTAAATCGACTCCGCTATTGATCCTAATCAAGAAAATGTATACTTTAGGGGTTCATACCAATTTTCAATTGGAATCAGGGTATAATAAGAAATTTGAATGCAATACGCAGGATATCATCTAAATCCAATGGTGCATTAGATATTTACTTTCCACGTGCAATAAAGTAATAGAAAATTCAAAGCCCTGCAATCAAAATAATATACAATATTTCCAAAGCTTATAGTTATGCAAACAAACGAGAGCAGCATTCACCATAAGTGCACCAACATCGCATAGCATACAACTTTGAGTACGCACCAAACGACATATTGCTCATTGCACGTTGTATTGGCGTCAGTGCCAACAACGCGATGCTAACGCTGTGTCATCAACGTTGCAACGTTGCAACGTTGCAGCTAATAATAATAAGAACTTATGAGCACTGGCGTTTGACAAATGGCGTACGGGGACCCCCATAACCATTCAACATGCAAATACATATGCAGTGGGAAATTTAGACAAACAGATCTTGTCTAAAAGAGTATGATCACGTTTAAGCTTGGGCTCAAATTTTAGTTAGGTCTTTTAAATCATAAGCAATATTGACAATGGGGAATAAGTTGATCGACCTTTTGCATTCCTTCCCCGTTGTTTTCTTAGCCGGAACAAATGTCAACAAGTCAAAACCATCTTCAGTAACATGACAAATCAAACTGACAGGGACAGCTTTTCTTGGCAATTTTAGCTTGAAGAGGTCAGAACTTGTGTGTTGATTTGCATTTCCTTTTTGTGTTTCGTTCATTTATAAAAAAACTTTTGTAATTATAGCAATGTTTCTGGAAAGGTTGCTCTGATTGTAGATAAAGTTTGTACTGTAGGTACATAGCATGAAGTGGAAAGCTGTTCAGTTCTCCCGACATTCGGTCATTACGATTATATATCCCTCTGGCTATCATATAAAAACAAATTAAATGCAAACAAGATAGAGTGCTGCAGTCGAAAGTGCTCGACTGCGGGTATACCCTGATCCCAGTCAATGAATACCGTTACATTCTCCTAATGCAGTCACACAGGCACACGCACACATACACACTTATACCGATAGACAGCGTGAGCTGAAGTCGGCGCTGAGTCAGCCGCCTTTCCAATCGGTGAATTTTAACACTCTTTTGGGAATAACTTTTGTGTTTATTCTTCGATCAACTTGAAACTTTCATGGAATTTTGAAATTATTATTACTATTATATGGCCATAATAACCCTTTCGGGTCATAACCTGAACCTCTATTTTCCTCTTTCTGCTTCCTTCACTGAAGAACATTTTCATGTGGGTGGGTTTCAAATCCTACGCCACAACCTAGTTTTTCTAGGAGGGTCATGCCTAAAGGCATGAGCGCGACTCGAAACTCTCACCTCTTGTTTGGCGGGACAGTGCGCTATCCACTGGACCACCGAGGACCCTGAATTTGAAATGCAATCCAAAATACGTGTGCTGAAAATCTTGTTTTAAATCAAAAAAAAAAACACCTGTTATCAATTTTTTTGATTTGCGGGGGAGGGGGGCGTGCCATCAAAAATTTGAGAAACTGCTTTTTGCGCATGACCAATGCGGAGCCGCATGCCTAAATTCGTGAGTCTAGCTATAAACGTTTAGCCACCAGGTGACATAATGCACTTTTCACCTTTTTGTCTTTAAGCCCGTTTTCGGCCACTTCTGAGTCTTATAACTTCGGTGTTTATGATCGGATTTATACCAAAGTTATGGCCAATTTATCGAAAATAGTTTTTATCGATTGTCGCGCGAAGGGGGCGTGGCATCCGAAATTTGAAAAAAACTCGTATTGCGTATGCTGTACACGGATCTTGTAGCTTTTGTAATTTCCGAGATCGGCGCGATCATACAGACGGACAGACGGACATGGCTATATCGACTCGGCTATTGATGCTGATCAAGAATATATATGTATAATTTATGGGGTCTGCCATGCCTCCTTCTGCCTGTTACCTATATTCCAATAAAACTATTATGCACTTTTTCCCAGTTTTTAAAAATGGGATCAGGGAATAAAAATTAACTCCTACCAAGCATTACACTAATTATGAATATTGTTTGAAACAACGAGCTCTCTGAGAGCTCAAAATTATAACATTTTTAGCGCAACACCTTGCAACGTGTTTTTGCTTTACAGAAAACTATTGTAATTATTTTGAATGACCAATAAGGGCAATTAAGTTTTTCACCCATGACTAAGAGTATATCATAAGTTACACTCATTGAGAAACATCACCTTACCCACTTTAAACACAAACACAGATATAAATTGGTTGAATGACGTCCACTTGCTTGGTGCTATGTTTTTGCTTTTACTATCGTTGTAGCCCAGTGCAGTAGTTTTACCCTCTAACAATCCGCCAGGCCTCCCCTCTACGGTTGCTCCCAAATATGATACTTTATGTGATTTCTTGTCTATGTTCCCCATTTTGTGAAACAATTTTGGGCAAATTACTTAAACGATTTTTCAGAGGGATGATCATTGTTGCGTGGTTCAGTCGTAGCATAGAATAACTGTGACTATCGACTATAAAAAAAATTTTTAGCAATTCTCTTCTCTTTAATTTCAAATAAATTTTATTTTAAGCGCCAGTGTTATCTTTAAGTTCATACAAATGCAGAGTAAGATCCTGCATTACAATTATCTTAGGTGTTCGCAAATTATTGAAAGCTTATTGTCAGACATATTGACATATTCGTCAGGCAAACCACGCGCAAGCAGATTAACAGCGGCTAATTAATTTTAATAAATTGGCAACAAGCATACTCACATTCACACGTACAGGCATCTCAGCAAGCGTTGTCGATGTATAGGCTCATGATTTTCAACGACGACTCCTTTTGTCTGCTAGCTAAATAAATCCCATGCCGTTAACACACGCAAGGTCTGTACTATGTGCCTCGCAGTACGCCACCAAAACGGCTTCGCATCCATGACCACGCCTATTGTGTAGTGTGGTTTCCACTCGGCTCCGCCTGATGCGTTTTCTTTCGCGACTGATAAAACGCCACATATGAATATTTATGGATACGAAATTGATGCCGTTACAATTACCGTTACCGCTAACTACACACAAAAGCACCCATGCATACACGCTAACATCCTAGAATAGCAGCTACAACAACTAGAAAACAGCTACTGCCAATTTACGGCACTTTTGCTGTAGAGTTTGGCTGGAGAATAAATTATTGACAGCTTGTAAATTTCACCAAAGTCAACTATGGCTCCTTTGAGTGTGAGTGGAATTAATGAATGCGTGAGCCATAAAATTTGGTAAATTAATGCAGATTTATTTGCCACGCAAAAGCTAAATAAGTTTTCGTAAGACCCAAAAAATTACTTAAGCTCGGATTTTATTTTTAAATTCATTATATACCTATATGATCATGTGGAACATAGTAAAATGTAATATATTTCTATGTTACATTCATTAGGTAAAATTAGTTTTTAATTCCATTTGTAAGACATAAACTGAACAACACTGAATTTCCAGATTAAACTGTAAAAAAGAAGATTTGTTTCCGGTATTCACTCACAGCCATAATATTTTTGCACTTTCATAATGCTTCATTATTATCATTTTACTTTTTTCCTGCTTCCGTTTTTAACACACTTAATCCATTTGAAACTCGTGTGGCGAGCGATGATGATGTCGCTATAAAGGACACATTAACCGGGGCATACTGAAATTATGTATGTAGACCACCAAAGGGCGACAATGCAGGCATGCATGCTAATGACGGATGGATACACACACATTAGATTGTAAAGAATTCAATCTGCATATTTGCACATGCCCATAGATAACTCTCTTGATATCCTTTATCTGCAGTATCCGCTCTTTTCCACAGTCTAACTTCCTCCTACACAAATTGTTTTCTTTTTTTTTTTTTGAGATTTGAGTTGAATCTTACGTTAGTAATAAGTGGGTTAAGTATTTTTCAACCGTGCCAACATCTTCAATAACAACTGTAAGCTTCGTGAATCAGAGCGTACGATATTTGTACACATCCCAACTGCGGGGCAGACAATATGGCGATTGAACTGAAATATCTACTAACAAAAAGAGACACTGAAAACTTGCAACTTACACTATTTGTTATTGGGAGCCAAATTTAATTGAAGTGTTATTATAACTGTCCAAAGTGGACAATTCTCTTCAATGTGCTCTTATATTTAAGCAAGATTAATGACTCTAAATCGTGGAAAACCAAAATGGTCGTGCACAACGCAACTCGTGCCTGACCAGACGTTTTCGAAATTGCCCATTTTGTTATACTCGAAAGTAAGAGAGAAACGCGCTGCGAGAGATTGCGAGATAGATAGACAGCGAGCATACTACGCATAAGAGAATATAAATAAATGCGCTGCGAGAGGTTGAATGATAAAAGCGAAAATTGTAGACATAAGAGAATAGAATTTCTCTAATACTACTAGATTTTCTGTAAACTTAGTAAACTGTCACTCAACTAGTAACAAAAATGGTTGAGTGTTATACTAGTTAATATAACAGAAACTCTTAATGTTACCGATGATATAAAATTATTTGGTTATTCTAAATTGTTTTTTGGGTATTTTAACGAGCAAAATAAACTCGGAATTAATTTAAATGAAGTATTCACAAGAAAGGGATTATATAAAAGTAATGCATGTTATTTATGTTATATTAGATGGTTATATTAGATAAATAATAATAAATAATATTAGATAATAAATTGGCTAATACGTATTGTACAAACCATGTTTTCATTGTCCCGTCTACTGTCACAGTGCGAATAAGCGAAAGTGGGTTTGAGGGCATGTGAGTCAACACTAGCCAAATAAACGAATATTCTTGATGAGTACTCGACATCACGTACGTTTAAGAAATGTACGTGTTTCCATTGTAAGACAGACAAAAGCTACTATGAGCATCTTCTCCTGCGCAGGCAAATAAAAGCATACTAGCACTACAAAAAATGGATTTACTCTGATTCTGGCAAGCGCAGTGCTTGCGGTTATGCGGCAAAACAGTGCCAAAAAGTCGACTCGAGCATAAACAAAACCGGAATGGAGTAGTGTCCAAAGATTCAAGAGCATGTCGCGCACACATAAATGGCCATTTATCATATTTCATAGAGATCCCGTTCATTCACATTTTTTGGTTCTCGATTGTGTTCTTTCAATTTATCATTAGGCGACAGCCATTTACATCTGAAACCAAGACGGGCGAACATTAACGCATTCCAAAAATGGGAAAAGTATTCGAAGTATTCCAAAAAAAACGCTTATCGCTATTAACCTCGTTGTTAATTGTCTGCCCAAAACCTCTGCTTTTCCGCACAAGACTCACTCGCTCCCAAATAAGAAGGTTAAATCTAAATGACAGTACAATTGGACTTATTTACGAATTTGCATGTTTATAAATATTGATGAAATTATACATTGGAAAATGTTAAAAATTGTACTTATTTACGAATTTGCATGTTTATAAATATTGATGAAATTATACATTGGAAAATGTTAAAAAAAATATATATATTTACATCAAGCAAAACGACCATTTCCCAATTTGTGTGTCTGTCTGTAAGCTAATTCTGACAAATAATTCTGTTTTCGTACAGGCAATACACAAAAGTAGTTAGAACACAAAGGATTGAATATTCCCACAAGGGCGTGAGCAATTATTTTGTTTACCTTTCCATTCCTCGTGTGTAGTATAAAATTGACATTTCATTAATGTCATTAGCAAAAAATATATTTGTAATAAGAACTAATTTAAATTAATTAAAAATAATCCATATTTCAGTGATGTGCCATACAAAAAGCAGGAGCAGCAAAAGTTTAATGTTTGCAAAAACTAAAGCCAGTAAAACCGCAAATTTAATTTTAAAAGTTTTTAGTGTAAATTAAATTCAATGTATACGAAAGCAAATAAATAAAAAGACTGCCGGGCAAAAGTTTCAGCGAAAAATAGCAAATAATAGTGACATGACGAAATACAATCATAATCATAGCGCAAAGCAACCGCACGAAAAACTTTCGCCATCAACAAAGAATAAGCCAGAGGCAGGGGCAATGGCAACGCCAATAGTTATAGTAGAGGAGCTGAAGATAGCATAAGAAGTTGAAGTTGATGCTGGGCCTCAGAGGAAATAACAAGTAACATAATAGAAGGATGGTTCTTGCTCCTGATGAAAGAAAAACTAAGATACAAGCAGCAGAAGAAACAAAGAATGTGAGGGGAAATTGGATGCGACAACCACAACAGAAATAATAATGGCACATAAATGAAGTAACAAACATTGTTTTCCTTTGACATAACTCATTAACCAAGAAAGGCCACAAGACGAATTGAAGCAAGCAGTAACAAGAGATGATAGCTGTATGGCAGCTGGAATATGGAAACTAAAAGCTGGAAGATGCAGTTTATACTGGAATGCCAAGACAATTATGAGAACGCATACACAAAGCAAGCTGACAGCATTAGAATTAATGTCTTGCAACTGGTAGTCAGCAATGGCGAAGCATAAGCTGAGATTGTTAGACTCCACAAGCTAAAATTTCTTAATTAAAACAATAAGCAGGCATAAAGTCAGGCCACAAATGTCTGCAATTATTTGCATGGCTAACTAAACTGATGCAGGCGCCACAAGACAAAATCAACATCAGCATCAACAGCTGCCAGTTTGGTGTTTGGTGATGCTATGCTGGCGTGGCAAATCTCTCCGCAGAAACGCGGCCACAACCGCAACGCGGCTTTTCCTGGTGTCCTGTCAGTAATGTCGACACGACAAGAACGTCGAGGATGCTCCTGTAAATGAAGAAATTCCGCAGACATCTGTTGTCTTCGGGCCTGCCTCCTGCTCGTCACCCTGCTAGCCCTGGTGTGTCTTATGACTAATGATGGAAACTTCATACTCCATATGGGCACCAGTTTCCCATTTGGTAGTTCCAGTTCATTTGACAGCTGTAAAATTGCAGAAATGACAAACGCATTCGAACTTAATTAGAGAAGGGTATAATATATACCATTTAGCTCATGCTACAAAAAATCGCTTGACGGCACATTTGTAGCCTTGTAAACATACGCACAATCGTCGAATTCGCAATTGGACAATTGCTTGTTCGTGTTTTAGCAAAGTTCTACGCACGCATAAATGTTCCCACACACCAGAGCGAATAATTCGCAGCGGCAGCGGCGCGAATGAACTGCGTTGTATTTTCCGCTCCAAAAACGCGAGTGTGATCACACCGCGGCGAATTTATTCGCGGGCGAATCGCTCCACTTTTCCCATTGCCATTAGCGCACATATGTATGACAGCAAATGACAGCCATGAAAAAAAACATTGCGCATGAACAGCTGTTCGAAACGTCGCACGTAATGAAATATGAAATATTCATTATTTTTTCATTATATTATGGCTTCTTGTATTATATTAATATTATTATATTGTATTAAAAGTCAAAATATAGTAATTTAACATGTAAACAAGTCAATAATTCAACACATGCATCACATGTGACGTCATCAGCACAGAACATGAGCAAATTTCTGCACAATCTTAATTTTATTTTCATGGCGGCAAGCGAAAAAAACGCTGCATGCGCGGTTCTGAATATTCAGCGATAAAAAACGCTGCAAATTCGCTGTCGAAACGAACTCGTCTTGCTTTGGTGTGCATACGTTCATAAGACGCAATTATTCGCTCTGGTGTGTGGGAACCTTAAATTCCCATGCCCATAGTGGGCATGACGGTAATAATCGATTTTGAAGTGCGAATAGATTTTGACACATAGCCTGCTTTCAAAAACAACCTACTCTGTTACCACAATTTACGTGGAAGCCTTGAGCTATTTGGGACCTTTTCTAATCTACACTTAACGTCGGCCTAGCACGCGGCTCTATTTGCCCAACGTGATGAGATTTTGCGGTTGCTCACAAGTACAGGGCGAACTTATTCACATTTTGCACAACTTCTGTTTATCGATCGCAAGATTTGATTTTTTGGCCTGACGCCCGCTCACTGAGTAGCCTTATTGTGCACCTAACTCAACAAATAGCATGAAAGAGCCTTCTGAAACGGACAGTGAAAATTTTGATATTTTGAGTGTGAGTGATATGGAATAGCCACTTTGTCAAAAGTCCATTTTACTGGTAACAAAATCAACCAACTTCTTTAAATTCCATGTAAATATAAGAAAAGTTCTGGTCTTAAACTTTTAAACTGGTTACTATTGGTTGTAATATTGGATCATATTTCATACTATCGAAATAAAGGACACTTAAGCTTTATACTTTGGGGCCTCGGTGGTCCAGTGGATAGCGCACTGTCCCGCCAAACAAGAGGTGCGAGGTTCGAGTCCCGCTCATGC
>JBANCY010001515.1:0-10197 GCA_037040045.1 Phorticella flavipennis | reverse complement strand
CAATGCAAATCTTCTTGCCGAATTTCGTGCATCTAGCTATAAACGTTTAGCCGCCAGGTGACATAATGCATTTTTCAATTTTTGCCATTTTAGACCGATTTCGGCGACATCTGATTCTTAGAACTTCGGTGTTTATAATCCGATCGTTTCCTGAAATTTTCAGGAATGGTTTATGACACTGTCATAAATATATATCATGGATTACGAACCATTTGGATAAGGAATGTAGAAATTATAAGCACTTACTAATTTGGGGGAGATCAAAATAGGAGGGAAAAAAACTTTGGACGGAAAACTGTGGCTGCTAAACACATTTCGTCACTTTCCAGAAAAACGGAGGGGGTATCAACATTTTTGGAAATTTAATTATGCAGTTTCTAATCTTGACCCTGTTTACCAAATTTGGTGACGATTACTTTATAAATGCCAAAGTTATGGCCAATTAATCGAAAATCATTTTTATTGGGCGAAGGGGGCGTGGCATCCGAAATTTGAAACAAACTCGTAATGCGTATGCTATAAACGGATACTCATGCCGAATTTGAAGTCTGTAGCTTTTGTAGTTTCCGAGTTCGGCGCGTTCATACAGACGGACGGACGGACAGACGGACAGACGTACTTGACTAAATCGACTCGGCTATTGATGCTGATCAAGAATATATATACTTTATGGGGTGTGGCACGCCTCCTTCTGCATACATACATTCCAACAAAACTATTATACCCTTTTTCCCATTTTTTAAATGGATATAATAAATCTGATATCTTGTAGTCCTCGCGGGCTTGGTGGGACAGTGCGCTATCCAGAAGTGGTGACCCTTCTAGAAAAACTATGTTGTGGCTCACAATCAGAATTTGAAACCCACCAGCGTAGACAAATAACTTTAGTGGAGGAAGCAGAAATAAAGACAAAAAGTGCTTCAGGCTGTTAACCGATGGGGTTGTTTAAAAAATAAATAATATCTTGTAGTTTAAAGTCATCTTCTTTTGATGATGCAGACCACCAACAGTGTCCACGATGTTGCAACTTCATCAAAAGCAATGCATTCGTCCGCCCAAAAAGTGGGGCGTTAATCGGCAACACCAACAGCCACAACAACAACAACACCATCACCAACACTGCAAGGGTCACAGCAACCTCCATTGTTAAGGATCGCGAGCATGAAAATCAATTATGATCGCTTCACTCCACAAGCAACGGCACTCGACATCAATTATGCACTTCAAAATTTGTACGAATCATTATGTTGTTGTTGTTGTTATTGGAGTTGGTGTTGGTGTTGGTGTTGGTGTTGGTGTTGGTGTTGGCGTTGGTAGCAGCTGGCAAGGAGCGGCAACAGCTGCCATAGCTCGGGCTGAATTTCGAGTTTTTGGCCTACGGATTTGTTCGCACAATGCGTGACCTCAGACAAGGGCCCGGGAAGGCCTTAATTGAGTCTGATCTGCAGCAGGATTAGCAGCTGAACCGAAAAAGACACAGTTGAATATTACGAGAGTGAGAGAGTGAGAGAGAGAGAGAGAGAGAGAGAGAGAGAGAGAGAGAGAGAGAGAGAGAGAGAGAAAGAGGGGGGGGGGGAGTATTGGTATGGCTTTAAATTGATCTTTGAAATTCCTGGCAGGAGTTCTCATAGGCGCCGCATGGCCCAAGTATATGTCAATGGCAATGTTGACTTTTGGCACATTGCACAAATTTTTCTTGTTGTTGTTGTCGTTGCTGTTGTTGCTGTTGTTGTTGCTGTTTATAGGTTTGGTGCTTGATTGCACAACTCGAAGGATTGCGGGATTGCGGGATTGCGGGATTGCGGCATTGCGGGGACTTAGGATCGTTGAATCATTGGCCAGTGGGAAACTCGGCCGGCTAACTGGTGGAATCGGCATTAAAAACGTTAACAAGCTGCGTAGCGCCGTCGGCGGCATAAATGCTTAAAACCGGCGCAGACGAACGTGTTTCTTAATGAAAAAGCTTGAATTTTAAATGAGGATCATAAAGAACAATAAAAATACAAGCCAGAGCAACAAAGCAAACAAAATAAAAGTCAAAAATGTTAAAAACTAAAATAAACCAAAAAAAATAAAAATAAAAATAAAAGAAAACTGAAACAACAGCTACTCAACTTTGTCCCTCCATTGCTATCCGCGCACATCCTTTCCTCCCTTCCCACAGCTCACAATGGCTCTGCCTCTGCCTCTGCCTCTGCCCCTGCCCGTGCCTCACCACGCCCACCACGCCCAACAGGCCCAACGGCCGCTATTCACACGTTGACTCTGTCACATCGGCTCGAAAACCACAACGATTCCGGTGTTGCAACAACAACAAAAACATGTATAACATCATCAACATGGCAACTGTAAG
Source organism: Phorticella flavipennis (assembly GCA_037040045.1). Taxonomy (NCBI): domain Eukaryota; kingdom Metazoa; phylum Arthropoda; class Insecta; order Diptera; family Drosophilidae; genus Phorticella; species Phorticella flavipennis. Next base: position 7,844 of record JBANCY010001515.1, on the reverse strand, counting down.
GAGTCCAGCAACAAATGGCACACGACGACTTTCAAATGCACTAACCTTTGCGCAAAATGGCGTATCTGTAGATGTTGCTAGAACAATATTTGTCAAGCCAAAGTCACTTTTGCCATTATATAGATTTAATCCTACCCATCGAGAGTGCTCGACTGGGGTATACCCTGATCCCAGTCGAGGAATACCGTTATTATTATTATTATATGGCCATAACAACCTTTTCGGGTGAAAACCTGAAGCCCTATTTTCCTCTATTTCTGCTTCCTTCACTGAAGAACATTTTTATCTGGGTGGATTTCAAATCCTACGCCACAACCTAGTTTTTCTAGGAGAGTCATGCCAATCGACATGAGCGGGAGTCGAACTCGCATCTCTTGTTTGGCGGGACAGTGCGCTATCCACTGGACCGCCGAAGCCCCGAGGAGTACCGTTACATTCGCCTAATTCAGTCACACAGACACACGCATACACCTACACAGCTATACCGTTAGACAGTGCGAGCTGAAGTTAGCGCAGCGTCAGCGCGGGGAGGAGGGCGTGGCATCCACAATTTGAGAAAATGCAAATTGCGCATCATTTATAAAAACCTATATGCCGAATTTCGTGCTTCTAGCTATGAACGTATAGCCGCCAGATGACATAATGCAATATTCACCATTTGCCATTTTGACCAGTTCTCAGCCGCTTCCGGGTCTTATAACTTCGGTGTTTATGATCCGATCGTTCGTTTCAGGATTGGTTAACGACATCGTCGTATATATATATATTCTGAAATTTTGAAAGAAATTATGATAAGAATTGAAGAAAATATTAGCACTTATTTAATTTAGGGGGTACCTAATTAGGATGGAAACATTTGGGTGCCACTTTCTGTATGGTGTCCATTGGCATCCACATACCAAATTTTATGACCTTAGCATAAAAATTGTGGCTGCTGAATAGATTTCGTCACTTTCCGGGAAAATGGAGGGGTGTATCAAAATTTTGGGAAATCCCATTCTGCAGTTTCTAATCGCAATATTTTATACCAAATTTGGTGTTGATAGCTTTATAAATGTCAAAGTTATGCTAATTGTAATCGATTATCCGGCGAAGGGGGCGTGGCATCCAAAATATGAAACAAATTCGTACTGCGTATGCAATACACGGATATTCATGCCGAATTTGAAGTCTGTAGCTTTTGTAGTTTCCGAGGCGCGTTCATACAGACGGACGGACAGACGGACATGGCTAAATCGACTCCGCTATTGACCCTCATCAAGAATATATACTCTTTATGGGGTCTGCCACGCCTCCTTCTGCCTGTTACACACATTCGAAAAAAACTATTATACCCTTCCTCCCATTTTTCAAATGGGATCAGGGTTTAAAAATATTGGAAATATTCAAAACTAAATTTTATTTAAAAGCAGTTCATATATTATATTGAAAACGAACAGGTTGGATTACGAATGAAACTGGTATTGCATGGAAATAATCGAACTTATATCCCATTATATCCACATAAAGACGTCTATGTGCATGTTCAGAATGTAGCTCTTCAGTTTGTGAGTTACCGAGATCGTAACATGACACTCATTTTTTATAATATTTTAAATTTGCACATATAGAAATAAACCGATCGAATAATACCAATCAATCTTAGAGTTGCGTTGTACTCTTATTTATAATAGTTATTATAAATTTGGGTTTGCTTATTATTCATGCATTCCACCGATCGGAAATATGTGACAAACGTGTCATAAAAGTGCTGACACCCTTTCGAGGTATGAGAACACTGATAATCACATAGGCTGGGATGCAAAAGTTTCGCGCGACTCGGCTTAAAGGATTACAAATGATTTCGCCGCCAAAGATCAGAAATGGAAGGCTGAATGGCAAGTCGTTGCCATGCTGGAGACGGCTGGAGACGGCTGGAGACGGCTGGAGACGGCTGGAGACAGGAGCGGGAGACGGGAGGACTGGCTGGCCGGCACTGGCTGAAAACGTCTTGGAGCAGTCGGTGGTGCTGGCCATAATTGGTGCTCATCTTAATGGCATTAAAATTGCCTTATCGCTGTATTTATTGAAACGGTTTGTTTTAACAAGATTAACTCGATGAAACCGCCAAGCGAAACGGCAATCGGGACAGGCCCCAAAATGATTAACAGCAAACAAAAAGGCGACAGACAGCGAAAACAACAAAAGCAACAAAAACAACAAAAGCAACAAAAACACGAAACCAAAATCGTACCGTAAGCGATGCTGCTTTTATTGTTGTTATTGCCCCTTGATTGGCACAGCACAGTTGTTGTTGTTGTTGTTGTTGCTGTTGTTGCAGTCGTAAAAATCTTTATAACATAATTTCATATCATTTAATTTAGATGATTAGATTCAATATGCCGACCGTTCATACAGCAGCCAAAAGTAGCCATCAGATACATTTGTATCTTTAGCTCAATCCACCAAAATATCTCGGGAGCCATTTATCAAAGCTGCAAGCGACCGACCTCCGTGCGTTGGCGTTCCGTTTGTAGGTGTTTTGGCAATTTGTTTTGCCTTGGCGTGTTGTTCTTTGGTTGTTTATTCATATTTGTGGAAATTGATTAATCAATGGCAACATACGACAATAGGGGGCCTCGGTAGTCCAGTGTATGGCGCACTGTCCCGCCAAACAAGAGGTGCGAGGTTCGAGTCCCGCTCATGACCCTCCTAGAAAAACTAGGTGGTGGCGTAGGGCTTGAAATTCACCCACATAAAAAAAAGTTATTCAACGAAGGAAGCAGAAAAAAAATCAAAAAGTGCTTCAGGCTTTGACACTTTGGAGTTATTATGCCATATAATTATAATAACTTATGACAATAAATGATTCCGCACTTTTCTAGTTTACAAATTGCAGTTGTAAATACAACTATGAACTTTTTTTAGTTCCAATAAAAATATTTCCAGAGTTAAGAGTTATTTTGTATGCTTCCTGATCGCTATTTGTATTGATTTCAATACTGATGATGCACGCTTGCATTCTGAGAACTCGCGCCCGACAAAGCCGCAGACAATTTGGGCCACTTCCTTTGAGTTAGGAGTCAGCGCCTGGGTTACTATGATCTAAAAATTCATTGATGATCCAATCGTTCAGGCGCCTGAGAGCAAATACCCTTTGAAAATTAGAAAAGGAAAAAATGCCGCTCGCATTTCGCAGAAGCGCGCATAATTATTGTTTATACATACAAAATAAACGGTGCGAAATATTGACGAAAATCCGTTCAAAGAGCTTATATATGGCATTTCAGGCGGTGTTCCTCTTCCTCATATTCTGCTGGTCTTTCTTAGATATTTCACCATGACGCGAAAACGAATACCTGGGCACATGGGAATAACGTAGAGCCGCTGAGAGGTATTAACCGGCGATTAACCTGTTAACTTGTCAAGAGGTTTCACTTTCCCTTTAGCATTCCTAAGCCGCTCGTTAATAACATTAGAAAAATGTTATCCTATAGATACACTGAATGATCCTAAATTTAATTCGCATGTAATTAGCTAGCCGAGATTAACGCCTCAGCATTATAATCATCTGAATCTCATGTAATATTGTAGTATTAGAGTATTCGAGTGCTGGCGCCCACGCCCAATGACGCACGTATAACAATTAGTAGCTCCATAAATTGCTTTTTGATATGTGATTGAAGATTACGTTAGCTAACTGACATTTGGCATTATTATTATTTTTTTTCGCTTTGTTCTCAATTAATATGATTAAACACTAATTCCTGGTCATAAATTAAATGTCAAATGACTTAATTAAACAATCTAAACTGATAACAATTACACTACAATACAATTTGTTTTTCTATAATGTTTTCTAAATGTTTCAGTTTTTCCACGAAAGTAGTATATACAACTGATTTTTTGTTTAATTTATGGCCACAACAACCCCATCGGGTCAAAGCCCTAAGCACTATTGTCCTCTATTTCTGCTTCCTTCACTGAAGAACTTTTTTTTACGTGGGTGGCTTTCAAGTTACGCCACAAGCTATGATTTTAAGTTTAATGTTGAGATTAATCAAAAAAACACATAAACAATAGATAATATAATAACATAAATAGACTCAAATGAATTGTCAATGAATTGCGGATTATAATTCTACATAGCTCGATTAATGTTTTCCATTATAACTTTTGATTTTTGATATTTGCTAATCTACGCATCACTGAAGCTTACCAAGTCCAAAAAATTTTCCTTCCGAAATCACAAACTTATTTGATTCTGTTGCGATATCCACAAAAAAAAATCATTTTTTCTATAAGTATATTTTACAGTACAACTTCGAAAATTTCCTTCTCACTGGACTTCAAAATGAATGAGTGCGTTGTTCCAGATTTTTTTAGTCTAGTGTACGCATATAAGTAACTTGAACCGCCTATTGCCTAATCAACTAGGCGCTTTGAGTAAGAGCATTGAGTACCTTAGTACACCTGGCATACTGGATCGTTACAGCTTACGGTTCATATAATATATGCTATGTACATATGTAATTTTTGCGATGAGTCAGTTCGATCGGTGGTTGCCCCGCATAGTTTGATTCGCAATCTGATTTCAGTCTGAACGGAATTCATTCTGGTTGAGGGGGGCTTTTGTTGATTCTGCTGACTTTGCGGCTTTCGACTTTGTCGAGTCGCGTGCCTTGACGTCATTGCCAATTAATGAAAGGTCGCAATTCACATATCGTAGGGTGTATAATATCAGATAACTATTTTCGCTCCGACAATACCCATATCGCCCTACCACAAACAGCATTAGTAATATGAACCACACACACACACACACACATTGAATATTTTTATAGAAATTACGCTGAGTTTTTAGCATAGAAGCGCTCCATGAAATACTTTGGGTTTTACAGTAGATCTCTGATAAATATTATTTAATACTCGAAATCCGCAATTCCCAGCTTGTAAAACGTCTAAGCAAAATACGTAATCGTATAATACATATTAATTACGAGTATTTGTCATAGTAGTACTTTGTACATTTTGTTGCGTTAGGTTAGGATTTTCCATAGTTGACTCGAAACTGTTTCTTGGTATATATATATAGGTAGGTATGTTAACATGTATTATATTGTGCATATACTAATTGTAAGTGTGTGAGTAGGTGCAGAGTTGGTCAAGTTATCATAACAAGCTCGAACTTGCCAGCTTGATTAGCTCAATGTGGTGAAATAATCTGGACAACATTACTAACCAAGCGATAGATATAGAGAGAGAGAGAGAGAGAGAGAGAGAGAGAATGAAAGGGCGTTTGAGTGGGAGCTAAACAAATCCATAAATATAACGATTAAATGTTTTTGAATAAATGAGAAAAGATTATCATCAACTTAACTTTGTTTTTTTTTTTTATTATCGGCCTCGGTGTACGCAAAGTTGAAAGACTGTGCATAATCCATCAATTAGTTACAATTTGATCGATTTCATCAAATCACTAAATATATAACAAGGAGGAAAAATCTTCAATAACTGTTAGAACAAATACAGTGATCGCTCAGTAATTAGAACGCTCACAAATTCGAATTTTCAGAAATTAGAACCAACAGTTTCAATACATTGACTACTCTAAAATTAGAAACCAAATTTTTTTAGAAAAACTTTTTTTTTGTAATTGTAAAATTTGACAATTAGCTTAATCTTAAGCAATATACATTATGCAAATTCTTAAAATTTTGAATTTAAACGACTGAAGTTATTCCATTAGGATTCATATGTATACAAAACTCGGAAATTTAATATGACGCTCGGAAATTCGAATTTCCGCAAATTAGAACCACCCTTGGAACCAAACGGTTCTAATTTCCGAGCGACCACTGTATTAAGAACTTACAAAAACTTGCTTAAATTTCATATGTAGATCGGAACAAATGTAAATTGAAAATGTAAAAAAAATATTGTTACCATATGATATAGGCATGTAGTTTGGGCTTTTTTGAAACCAATCTTTGGAAAAATGCAAAAAAAACTGAAATATTAAAAGATCTTTAACTGGAAACATTATATTTTTATAAAATTTAAGAGAATGTAAATTTTTAAGATTGGTCACTTTCATTCAATAGTGTTATCTATTTCCTTAAGTCCCGACTTTAAATTATATGATAACCATTGGCTTAAGAAACCATGATAAATGTGTGGTCTCTTTTCGAAATAGGTTCTGCGAAAATTTTCTTTAAGTACTATCATTAGAAACAATTGTACAGGCGGAAGGATCTAAATTTAGTGAAAAGCCTATTATTATTATTATATGGCCAGGCCATAACAACCCTCTCGGGTCAAAGCCTGAAGCTCTATTTTCCTCTATTTCTGCTTCCTTCACTGAAGAACATTTTTATGTGGGTGGATCTCAAATCCTACGCCACAACCTAGCTTTTCTAGGAGGGTCATGCCTAAAGGCATGAGCGGGACTCGAACCTCACACCTTTTGGTTGGCTGGACAGTGCGCTATCCATTGGACCACCGAGGTCAAAAGCTTATAAATTAATTCCATATAAAAGACACAGAATGATTGGTGATTTACGGCAATAATAAGATTATACGAAGCCCATTAGCAAAATCTTATCAATAGTAGAATTAGCTTCCATTGTGAAATATTGTGAAAATTATAAAGATAAAGATCATAACTATTTGCAGCATTTTAATCAGTCTATTGATTCATCACACTCGACTATTCGACAGTTGATTGCTTATAATTCTAGACGAAGTATAATCCGATTAGTAGTAGTTATAAGCGACCATAGACTGAAATTTTAGGGAAAGTATGTGAACTATCACTTCAAGGCAATCGGATAATAAGCACAAAAGTTATCTGACACAGCTACGACTTCAGCGCACGTGGCCTAATTTTAAATCTATTCCACAACTGGGATCAGAGTATCTCGTAGTCTCAAGTCAGTTCCAAAACTTTGAACGTGGATCGCCCAATAATTTATTGAAACCCTATTTCTGGTTATGCTTGAGAGCAACTTTGTTGCCAACCAACCAACTGGAGAATAAAATCGTTATTGTTATAGCGTTGTTTTTGTTGTTGTTGTTGGTTCTGGCCGCGTTATGTTTGACTACCCCACGCCGCGATGCGTCCACGCCAATTCGTGGCGTTTTGTAGGTCAGGTTGGCAACATCAGTGACGTCATTGGCGTCATCTTCTTCATCTTGGCTATGGATTCTCTCGGATTCTGTGCTATATAGTATATACTCGCTCTCACTTTCGCTCTCGCTGGCTCTTTGCCTCGTCCCCTCCGTTGTTGTTGCGTCACTGTTATCGCTGGGCATGACGCATGGAGCTGGGATTCGCCGTTCTTGTTGTTGGTGTTGATGGTAGTTGTTGTAGTTGTTGCTTTTGCGTAGGTCGTTTATTCTCTAATTGGGTTATTAGGAAATGATTTGGTGCGACGACGCGGCATTTGATTTATTTTTGGCTTTTGCCATGTTGTTAATTAGCCAAAAGACTATCCGAGCCGTGCCAGGTGATTAACGCGGCTGAGTGCCCATTTATTGATCAACACGCTTGTAACTTACCACCTACATAGAAATTATGTATGAATGGTATCAATCGCCCGCCTTATCGGCTGATTCATACCTGGATTCAACTGATAGCGGAGCGACAGACAATGCCATTGACTAATTGATTTATATTGATAAACACTGGCCAATGACTCTTAGCTAACCCAATCTACATCATTCAGCTCATCCCTAGGCAATCATAAACTACCATATACCATATACCATATATCATATACCATATATCATATACCATATACCATATACCATATACCATATACCATATACCATATACCATATACCATATACCATATACCATATAC
>JBANCY010001511.1:0-10244 GCA_037040045.1 Phorticella flavipennis | reverse complement strand
GAGTCCCGCTCATGTCGATAGGCATGACCCTCCTAGAAAAATTAGGTTGTGGCGTAGGATTTGAAATCCACCCACGTTAAAAAAGTTCGTGAAGGAAGGCAGAAATATAGAAAAATAGTGCTTCAGGCTTTGATCCGATAGGGTTGTTATGGCCATATAATAATAATAATAATAATTAAAAGCATCCATAGAAGGCAATCATATAGGTCCATATTATCTCAGCTCATTAACAAAGGAGCAGACTTTAAAGACGGACTCCTAGTGACGATATCAAATATACCAATTCACTTAATGTATATAAATTTCGAGATAAAGATTGACTAATGGATATTCTGGTCCTTGTAAATCATCATTATCCCTCATCAAGATTTGTATCTAAGCTGAAATCTACAAAGTTCATAGTTCATACTGTTGGCTTAAATCCAGTATACAAGCAGTTGTATATCTGTGATATTCAAGTGAAAGAAAAGCACACTCTTTAAACAAAAATTATAAAGAGAAAGCTGTAATCAATAGGCCAATTTGCACAAACTTATTAAGCTATAGGATGAAGAGTCTGAGCGAACCACTGCAAAAGAGCAATCGAATAACCCAAGAAGCCACAGGACAAGCGGCGTAATTCAGCAACAGGACCTTGAAACATTAAAAAGAAGAAAAAAAAAAACAAGTATGGAGGGATAATAATACGACGCACCGAAGATAGACTACGCTTTATGAAGGTATTGTATATAGAAGTATATTGTATGTGTTTCAATATAAGGCAGCGATACTTATCAACCCACATGAAATTTGGTGGATAGGACGATCTTAAAGTAATCCAAATGTGTTTAAAATTTTAATGCAATAACTTGAAAAATATGGAATATATGGGCATGGCCGACTTTTAGTTGTATGCCATATGTCGGTCGGTTCTGGCAAAGGTGCAACGTCTTTAGAAGGAGAAAAGATTAGAAGAAAAGAAGGTTGAGTGCTAAGTTTTTTTTATTTTATATGGCTATAACAACCCTATAGGGTCACTGCCTGAAGCACTATTTTCCTTAATTCTTAGCTTTCTTCACTGAATATCTTGTTTTGCGAGGGTTAATTTCAAATCCTACGCCACAACCTAGTTTTTCTAGGAGGGTCATGCTAAGTACATAAGTGGGTCTCGAGCCCACACCTCTTGTTTCGCGCTATCCACTGTCAGACTGAGGCCCCTGAGTAAGTTTCTTTAAGCTTAAAAATTGAGAGGATAGATTCTGTTCCGTCAGGCAGACACCTAGACGTTAGACAGATATATGGGCATGTCGGGCAGGTAAACGGATATAGGCCAATCGATCCGTCAGATCAACTTCAAGGCAAAATTTTGGGCGTTGACAAGCTGCTGCACAAAGTGCATATGCTCTGCTCGGCGAACAGGGTATAAAAATGGAAAACGAGGCATAATAAGCTGAAGGGTCAAGCTTGAAGCACTGAGGGTCATTTCGAGCTGAGCCGAGTTGAGTTCATTCTATTGCTTGTAATTTATGTTAAACTTTGCGGTTGCCCAGCGCTCGAGAGGCCAAACAGGACTTGTAAATGGTCCTTCGGATTGTCTGTCTGTCTGCCCGTCTGTCCAGTTGTTGTTGCCGGTGACCAGTTGGTTTTCTATAGTTTTATCTGTTGGCCAAGACTGCAACACGGTCTCTCTCCAGCGGCCATTTGCAATATTGTTGTTGTTGCTGCTGCTGCGCGCACTAATTAACAGACTTGAGAAGTAATTAAGTCATTTGTCTGATCCCCAGACGGATTTGCCTCCAACTCCGTGTCACCGGCAGTCCTCACAGACGGAGGCAGAGCCAGAGCCGGAGCCAGCCATTGCCAACCTCCATGTTTCTTTTGCCATTGTTGCAAAAGTGTTTGACTTGTTGTTTTGTGTTGCGGTTGCTCTTCTTCTTCTCCTGGTTGTTGCCGCCTTGACTCGTTTTGTAATTGCTGACCCGAAGCCGTACATAATGAAGAGTGGAAATCCTTGTCTCCACGCGCCAAACATGCAAGCCACAACATCACCTCGTTCTCTCCAGCGCCGTCTATATATGTCGAGTATCCTCACAACGCACCCGATACTGCTGTTTGCTGCAACTTTTGGCCCAAATGTGTCTTGCCCCCACTGCCCCACTTCACTTACTTTACCATCAAAGTTTGCCGTTAAGGCTATCAATTTACCAGGGATCCTAATCCGACCGTTGAGATCAATTAGTCTCCGCACACGTTGTGCCGGCTTAACTTCACCTTTATTCATCCGCATAGACTCCATGCTCATCCTAGCCACAGCATCCGAGAGTCGAGACTGTCGACAAACGTCTTCTAATAAACGTGACACTTGTCAATAAAGTTCTGAGCGGGACATTTATTGTGCCGAAGGATGGGCCGGTCCTTCGCCTGGCCCCAGTCGTGGGGAAAGTCAGCGGCAACCAAGCGAAAACCTGATGAGTTATTCCCGAGTTGAGTTGAGCATCCTTGAGAAAACTACAATGTTGTCTCACAACAGACAAATCCAATTACATCAAAATGACAAGCAGGTGTGCAGCTGTTTAGCCACATATTAAGCGACCTTTAACCCCAACCCACCCGACCAGTACCCCCTAGAAGGTACAGTAGAGCGCACACAAGACCTTCTATTGATAGACCTGAGTAGATTTGTATATACTTTGATTTTTGTAAACATATTTGATGAATTGTCTATGAAAATATGCACATAGTTTGGTGCTTCAACTTCCTTATAAACCGATTTGGGTTCTCATGCTCAAATATAATATATGTTTTTGAAACAAATTTGGACTTCATCCTTGAGCATAGTGGAGCAAAAACTAACCCAACTCAAAAGATCTCATATTAAAACGTTCGTATATATTTATACCCTGATCCCAATTGAAAATTGGTATGAAGGGTATAATAAGTTTGTGCAAAGTATGTAACAGGCAGAAGGAGGCGTGACAGACCCCATAACGTATATATATTCTTGATCAGGATCAATAGCGGAGTCGATTTAGCCCTGTCTGTCCATCTGTCCGTCCATCCGTCCGTCTTGGCCTGAAGATGCGTGTATACAATACACAGATAAAGTTCTAAGATTTCGATGATTCCATGCCTCTTCGCCCGATGATCGATAAATTCGTTTTTCGATAAATTGGCCATAACTTTGGCATTTATAGAGCAATCGACATCAAATTTGGTAAATAGGGTCCGTATTAAAAACTGCCGAATGGGATTTCCCGAAATTTCCCGGAAAGTGACGAAATGTATCTATGAACTACAAATTTTAAGCTAGAGTCATGAAATTTGGTATGAGGGTGTCCATAGATACCACACAAAAAGTGGCATTCAAAATTTTTTTCCATCCTCAATTGGTATGGGGTTTTATTTGTATGACAGCTTTATGATATGCTCACATGGTGCTCATTCTTATAAATGTGTTGAGGAAGTTTTTCTTACGATAGCTCAAAAACTAAGAAAGTGTTATTTACAGACAGAGGAACAGATGGAAGGAACTCTTTCATTATGTCCTTCTGATAATATAGGAAATAGCTTTAGAGTCCATGAAGCTTTATTCCACGCATTTCAAAGAATACCTAAAAATCAGTAATTGAATATATTGTTCAGTTAATTAATTTATTATTTTTTTAGATCGCTGCACAAATTAGCAAAATTTGTAAACAAATATTTGCACTAAAAATTATTCGGTCGAACAATTTTAAAATTTTTATGTTTTTTTAACCCCTAATTTATTTCATATATCTATTACCCACCTGATGTGCTATTATATAAGTGGCATGAGAATTTTTCATTTAAAGTTGGTAAATTTCTTTGGCCAAGGGATTAGCTGAACGCATCCCGAAAATATGGTTCTATTATTTGGCTTTATTATGAACAGAATAAACACGGGCCAGACCCAGACCTAGACCCAGCCCACATCATATTTAATTTGAGCTTGGCAAATAGCAATTAATATGTACCAAAATTATGCGCCATGCAAATTGGTAAGTGGCATGTGGCATGTGGCAAAGTGTGGCCCCACATGCAACAGCAGCAGGAGCAGAAGCAGGAGCAGGATGGTCCAAGCGTATGGAGGGCGCATTAAAAAAGCCACTGCAGACAAAGTGCCGTGGCACCAAATGGCAACACAGAATGTGCCACATGCCACATGCCGCATGCCACATGCCACATGCCTCATAGGCCTCTAACTGAGGACGACGATTCATTCGCTTGCGCCATTGTTCGCCACAGCAAGAGTGGCAAACAAAGTTACAAAGATGATGATGAAGATGATGATGATGATGATGATGTTGATGAAGATGAGGTTGAGGTGGAGGTTGTGGCATGATGTAGATGTTGAGCGCGTTGAGGCTGAGGATGCAGCGGCAACTGCAGAAAGCGCCATTGTTGACTTTGGACTCGACGGGCAGAAATTAACCGCAAAAGGCAAAGCTGACAGGGTAAGCAACGGGCCCGGCGACAATACCGGCCCGGACACTGACCGCCAACACACGTGACTTGAAACGTAAAGCAATGTGTGTGTGTGTCTCGGTATGTGTGTGTGTGTGGGAGTGTGTGTGTTAGCCACAAATGCTGCTCATTGTAGTTCATTACTTGTGCTTAAACAATCGAATTAGCTGCAAAACAAACAGCAACAAGAGGCATCATCATCGTGCTGCAGCTCCTGGAAAAGGCCAAATGTAATTGCACCGCCTCAACTGGCTCCATCAGGCAGACATTCCCCGAAGTAGTCACTCGAGTGTTGGCAAACTGATTTCAAGTCTTCTTCCACAGGGCTTTAGCTTGCTCACTTCACCAGTTGACCAGTTGGCCAGTTGACCAGTTGAACGGTCAGTTGACCATCCTCTTCCGGCCGGATAGGCAAGGGTGGCCACTTCCGATGTGTATCAACTTGATTAGACTTGCTTTTCAGGAGCCAAACGCAAGGACAATTGTTTTATCTGCCATTTCAAATGCCCAATTGATCAAATGCTCAATTGTTTACTTCAATATAATCATGGGCAATACAATGGTTGTGGTCGGGCATGCAATTAATTGTAAGGACACTAAAATATCCTGTTTATAGCAATTTATGAAGCATGTTTGAAGCAACTGCACCAAAATTTACTACGATAATGTTAAGGAGATGAAAAGAACTCAAAAGAACTATATTCGCCTGTCTGTCTATATGCAAACTAGTCCTTTGAGCTAACTCAAGGAAACTGGGCACATTTTGCATTTGTTATCCATAAGCATATTTGCTACAAGTCATAATTGCAATGCTATTTCAGCATATAAATTTAATGCACACCTATGATTCGGTATTATCTATTGTTCCACCAAATTTCAAAAGGCTATGTATTAGGACTTGGAGATAGTTTTATAGGTTTTTAGGTATTTATAGGTTTATAGGTATTTTTCAAGCTTTGGGGTTATTTTAAGCATAAACTGGTTACAAATTGATCGCTAGCCACTACTTTTTCCATTCTTTCTGTCAATTTTTGGAATCCAGCTCTATATAACAGTTTGTCTTTTGATGCGATCCATGCATCGATCCATTATTTGATTCCTTGTAAGCGGTGAAATGCTCGTCAGCATGTGCCATTGATCGGAAAATATGGTAATCAGAAGGAGCAATGTCTGGGTTATATGGCGGGACGGCGATTGGGTTTCGACATTCCAACGAAATGTTTTTAAGGATGTTTTAACGACACGACTATCATGAGATCGGGCGTTGTCGTGCTGCAAAATTACTTTGTCATGTCTATCCGAAAATTACGGACGTTTTTCTTGCAATGCTCGGTTCAAACGCATCAATTGTCGTCGTTATAGTCTCGTTTGGTTTCAGCAGATCATGATACTCCACACCCAGCTGGTTTTGACCATATAAAAGCATTAGTTTTGAGCTAAGGATATTGGGCTCTCCCACCGATGATGAGCCATGACCGGGGTATCCTAAATTTTGTATTTTAATGTAAGCTAAATCCTTGTGTTCAACGATATGCAAAATATTGATATGAGAACGTATCTAATAGAATAGTATCTAAGTTCAAAGTATAACAAATTTAGGTAAGTTTGGGAAAAGATTATATCGTATAAAGCTATTTTATATACATGTTTAACTAAAGTTATATAATATCGTTGTAAACGATATAAGGGATTTGATATGATGATTTTAATATGGCTTAAAAGCTATATTTGCTGCACTTTTGTATTACTGGGGTTACTGAAGAGTGGCTTTTAAGTAGTCAATGTCCCGGACATAATGCTGGCTCATTAAATGTAAAGCGGAGAATATCAATGTGAATCCGATAAGGACCCAATTGGCATTACACTGGACAATTTGCAATTGACGAGCTGATAAAAATGTTTATTGTCATAAATCGGGCATAAAGTTTTGGAACTGTCCAACAGGCCGGTTATCAGTCTATCTGTCTGGCGGTCTGTCCGACGGTCTGTCCGTCTGTCGGACAATCTGTTTGGATGCCAATGTCATTGGTTGCGGGCAGACATAATACATAACGGTCTGTAAGTATAACTGTAATAAATAAACAGTAATTCATTTGTTAATGCTGCATTTAAGCAATGGCGACTTCTGGTTGAATATGAACGCATTTGTATTCATTTTCCTTTTCATTTTCCCATTTTCCATTTAACATTTTCCATTTAACATTTTCCATGACTACCAAAAATTCATTACCACTCAATGAGCTGGGCTACCCAAAAGGTAGGGGGGACTTGGCGCTTGGGGCGTAGGGCGTAGGGCGTAGGGCGGTGGGCGTGACTCTTGGCCGTTGGCTCATCATTAAAATTGAAAAATGCCACTTTAATGAATTTATTTGCGACACTTAACGCAAGTGAAAGCAAACTGGGAGAAAAATGATGTTCATTAATATAAAAATTGCGCTTTTCATTGTTTGTTTTGGCATTGCCAGACCGAGGCAACTTTCCACTCGCCGCGCTATTGACATTGGCAATACTGTTGGCCCTTTGGGCTCGTTGACTCGGCCTTCTCGGCCTGCTCGTTGTTCTGGGTTTGAGTGGCTCTCGGCAATTGTCATTACCATTACCAATTTGACTTGTCGCCGGTGATGACTCAATATGTCAGCAGCTCGACAGGTCACGTACTCCTCCGACTCACCATCACTCACCATATATACAGCTCCATTTTCATCTAGTTTCTCCCGCTTTTGCCCACTTTTCCGGTCTTCGGAATGTCCCAGACAGCGCATTAGGCAAATTGTTTGCAAATAGCTTTGAATATTAAACATAATTATAAAGTCAATTCTTTAAATTTCGTTCAACCCACTGAACATTCCACTAGATTACCGAACAGCCTCTGACCTGGCCATCGGCTGACCCCGCCATAAGCCCATAAGCATATTTTAAAATGAAACTACAAAGTGCCAAAGTTGAAAACCCTGTTTATCTGTGGGATTATCGCTGGCTTTTATTGTAAATTATTAATTAAAAGTTGCAAAAGTTACTTCCCAAGCGTTTTAATTATTAATTTCACAACATTTATTGTCGAATATGAAATGTCGAAGCATATAATTTGCTTTAATGAATTTTCCGATTGGTTTTCCAAAAGTGATCAAGAGTTGAGCAGTAGATCCTTTGGAAGAGCGGCTCCTACAAAAAATATATATGGTTTCTACTTCTAATACTCAATTTTTGACCGTGTTTTTCTCGAAACATCGTTTCCCGTCACGATATCTCTTGAACTAGTGAAGCGATCTTGTTCAAATTTTTCATAGTATTTCTCGATAGGATGATCTCGTAAACGGAAGGACTTTCTTGTTATGTTTTCAAATACAACTAATTTTTCCAACGCTATTTATGATAAAAATCGGACAAAATATTATAATATATTGTTTGATGAAGTTTTAAACAATCCATTTTTTTTTATACATACCTCAGTTTATGACAAGCTTTACTCATCTTCTAACTGGTGTAATATAAAATGAATCCTTCGATGATACGCTGATCACCATGAGGAGTATTGTTTTGGAGGCTTCGACGGAAATCAGCTGCAAAGGCGTGAATTTGAAAAAAAAATTCTATGAAAAATTCACATAATATTATTCCGATGTATTATTTTTCTTAACCCCAACAGCTTGAATAGATAAATCCCTTAATTATGTGCAAGTGAGGAAGGATTATCTTAGACGCTCTGAAGATTTCGCACTCTTTTCGAAGATAGTGGTATGTAGTAAAGAATCTTGGGAGTATGTGAACTGTCAGTTCAATAGGTTAGAAAACATGGGAAATATGGGCAAGCCCGATTTTTGGTTATATGGTAAAGAAGTCCGATCTTTATAACTTATAAAATGGAATCATGGGGGATATATGGGAAAACCAATTATATATGGCAGATAATTAAGAATCTTGGGAGTATGTGAACTTTCAGTTCAATAGGTTAGAAATCATAGGAAATATGGGCAAGCCCGATATTTGGTAATATGGTAGCTAATATGATAAAGAAGTCCGATCTTTATAACATATTTAATGGTATCATGGGGGATATGTGGGAAAACCAATTATATATGGCAGATAATTAAGAATCTTGGGAGTATGAGAACTTTCAGTTGAAAAGGTTAGAAAACATGGGAAATATGGGCAAACCCGATATTTGGTAATATGGTAGCTAATATGATAAAGAAGTCCGATCTTGACATATTTAGTCCAACGGAAATCATGGGGGACACATAGGAAAACCAATTTCTGATTATATATGGCATATACGGATTGTGCTGACGCATAAGAAAATGAGGCAAAGTTCCAGCTTTAAAACTTTCAGTATTTATGGAATGACCCCGCGTAGCCTGTGTGTTCAACTACCTTTACCATTTTGGAAATGATTTAAGCACTTTCTTGCACTGAGTTAATTATAAGCAACAAGTTTATGGAAATCCCTGCATCCCTTTAAGATACAATTACTTATTGATTCACCCTCGCATATGATAAAAAGAAGAAAAAAACCGAATCCTAATTAAGATTTTCCACTTAACATACAGGTAACAAGCGGATGTTAATTACAAAATTGACTCTTGTTTTTGGGGGTTGGTTGGGGTCCCGGGTCCCGGGTCCCGGGTCCCGGCTGATAACCACAGCTCGACTCGACACACACACACGTAACCCCTTCAGCCGAAGGCAATCCTTATCGGGGCATCTTAATATACTTAATATACTTAGGAGCATTTCGCGTAAGCTCACCCAATTATGAAGCATTTAAAATACGCGCATATAAATCGCTTCATTTTTATGCGCAATTATACGGGTGAAGCAGTGGCAGGGCTTCGGTTCTCCGGCTATGGCTACGGCAGCGGCTACGGCTACCAGACTACGGCCGTAGTGTGTTTGTTGTTGTTGTGTTTTGCCGTAGCTTTTACTTGGCCGCGTCTCTCGCGCTACTCAATTAAGTTAATTCCCCTTTGCATAAGTCGCTGCCAAGCGGCGAGGCTGTTGCTCATTTGGTCGGGCGCCCGGGCCTCTTGGCCCCCTGGCCTCTTGGCCCATTGGCCCCTGGCCCCTGGCCCTCTTGGCCTATTCACCCGATGCTCATGTATTTTTTATTTATTTTACATTTAAACGATTTTCAGCTCTCCCGCGTAAACTACTCAACCGTGTGCACTTTGGCCAAAGTGTCAAATGTAAAGTGTGGCAACGCCAGCACAGGGTAGTCGGAGTGGTGGGAAATTGGTTTGGTAGAAAGTAGAAATTAGCTGGCAACGTTGGCTGGCATTGTGCATAGCATATCCGGAAGTTGAGGCTGAATTCAACAAAAACAACAAGATAACGCCAGGCAGCTGAATGTGCTCGACTATCGAATACCCTAATTCCAGCTGAATTGTTAAGTTACTCTATAGTATATTTTATTATTATTGTAATACTAAAAAAAATGCATCAAAATACTAAGACACTTTCCTAAGAAACATTCCGATTAATTATTTTGTGCTCCATATTCTCGAAAATTTCTATAAAATTTTGCCCTCAACTCTTATAGTGAATTTGTCAGCTGTCCTTAACGATTTTGCCTTTTAGAGTAATTTCTTTTATATCAAAAAACATTCGCGTTTTAACATATCTTTTTGAAATTTAAAATTTCGAAAGCAATAAATTTGCATAATATACTAAATTCATAGACATATGATAAAATATGTTCCTTATATCATTATTATTATTATTATTATTATTATTATTATTATTATTATTTTTATTATTATTATTATTATTATTATTATTATTAT
>JBANCY010001506.1:0-10286 GCA_037040045.1 Phorticella flavipennis | reverse complement strand
CCTTTCCTTTCCTTTCCTTTCCTTTCCTTTCCTTTCCTTTCCTTTCCTTTCCTTTCCTTTCCTTTCCTTTCCTTTCCATTCCTTTCTTTTCCATCCCCTTCCTTCCCTTTCCATTCCTTTTCTTCCCCTTCCTTACCTCTCCTTTCCTTTCCCCAATTATAATACCACGCACTTAAACTAGCTCCACCACGCTTAGCTCCAACTTTAGCTTCAGCTACAAATGCATCTGTCCGGCTTCTCCTTCTCCGTCTTCCGACGCCATCTCCCTCTCTTCCACCATGTCGTATTTGACCCTTGTACGTTCCACAGTTGTTCAATTAAAAGCCAGTTCGTAGACCACTTGGAGGACATCAGCTGCATCCTCCGTGTTTGCCTCAGTTTGTCATTTTGGACTCCTTGCATATTTGATTTTGCATTTAAACATTTCAAACAGACCCCTGCCCCTGCTCCATGCTCCCTACTCCCTGCCCATCCCATCCCATCCATCCCCATAACCTCTAACGTACCGCTAAACACCACAATGCCCACACCCATATAAACATTATCTCGTCTACGTAGTGAGTGCTACTGCTCCTGTTTCTGGTCCCCCCAATATACCAAGTCGGTTCCATCTCTCTCTTTGGTCGCTGCGATGTCTCATCGCAAATTCTCTTTAGAGCAATTTTAGTTATTATATTGTATGGGCTTTGTTCCTTGTTGTTGTTGCTGTTGTTGTTGCAGCTGCAGAGGCAAGTTGCAAGTTGCAAGTTGTCGTCCACCTGGCATTACTTATTTATTATTGATGATTAACAGGCAGCTATTTCGGCACAGAAGCCAGCCAGAAAAGCAGCCGGAAAGCAGCCAGAAACCAAGTGCCCGGAGCTCAACGTCAACGTCAAATGCGGCCTTTAGCTTTTTGGACACCGGCTTCGGTCCGTCCGGGCGGAGTGTGTGTGCCGGGCGCTGCATGGATTATGCCAACTGTCGATCTACAGGCTCAAGGCCCCAACTGACCCCATCCTACCCCTACCAATCCCTCGCTTTCTTAGCCTCATCATCTGCTTCCGCAGCAAGCAAAACTGCTTTTAAATTTTGATTTTGAGATTTTCAGTTTGGACTTGTGAAGATTCCTATATTATTATTGTTATTATTATATGGACATAACAACCCTATTGGGTCACAACATGAACCACTATTTATCTTTATTTCTGCTTCCTTCACTGAAGAACTTTTACGTGGATGGATTTCAAATCCTTCGCCACAACCTAGTTTTACTAGGAGGGTCATGCTAAGTACATGAGTGGAAGTCGAACCCACACCTCTTGTTCGGCAGGACCAGTGCACTATCCACTGGTCCATCGAGGTCCTTTCCAATAGGTGAAGGTGAAAGTCCAAGAAAATTAGTAATAACTTATGGAACTTTTATAAAAAGATATAAATAATAAGATTTTCCAATAGACAAATTAATTTGCGTTGAAAATTTGGTAGATTCTTTGAATTTTATTTTTAACTTGTTAATTTCCTACCAAATGAAGTTGCATTGGGTTTGCGAGCAAATTATTTGTTGGCAAATTAATTTGCAATGAACATTTTGTAGCTCTTCATAAATGTTAATTTAAGAATTTGTTAACAAATGAGCTTGCATTAAAGTTTGCTTCAATCATATACAATTTGTAGACAAATAATTTGTTGGGAAATTAATTAGCATGGGAAATTTGTTTGTTTATGAGCTTAAGGATAAAAATTTCTTACCAGAGGAAGTTGCATTGTGTTTGCGGTCAAATAATTTGTTGGCAAATTAATTTGCATGGGGAATTCGGGTTATTTCAATGCACTTCAAGGTAGAAGCATACGAAGGACCCTTACTGGAGATTATGTGCCAAGTTTGGAGGGACTCAAAAAAATGTCCTTATCTGAATATGTTTATCATGTGCTCTGCTTTGTTATGCCAATTCCAAAACTAAATACAACTGTTTCTTCTTCTTCTTCTTCTTCTATTTCCGTTTCCATTGCAGTTCGTGGCGTGCAGCAACAAGAGGAGAGGGGCGCCCCAGGAGCTGAAGGCGGCGAAGGAGGCGGTGGCATTGCCGTGGATAAGCGAGTGGCAGCAACAGCAGAAGGAGCAGCAGAAGGAGCAGCTGAAGCAGAAGAAGAAGCATAAATAAATATGATTAAGCTTAAGAATATATAAAAAGATAGTTCAAATGAAATAACGAAATATACTGAAAAAAGCAGAGAACAAGAAGCTCCGAACGAAAGAAACATAAATAAATAAGCAAGAAGAAGAGTAAGAAGAAGAAGAAGAAGAAGAAGCGGAAAAGGAAGTTGCAGTGGCAGTGGCAGAGGAAGAGCAACCCAAAACGCAACGAGCCAAAAGGCAAGAGGCCAAACAGGCAGCTGGGGAGTAGCTTCAGTTCTGTCTTACAGTCGGCCCAAACTGACAGACAAGTGCAAGATTCTATATATATCTAGACATAGATATATATAGTAGGAGGAGGGAAAGAGGTAAAGAGGTAGAGAATCGAGCTCAATTACGCCGCCAAACTGTCGTGTCAGCAACAACGTGAAATGTGCAATTCCTGGCTGCTGCTCATAATTGCGCTCTCCGTTGTCTGCCTGTGGAACTCGCAACAAACCGAAACATCCAAATCATGCCCAGCCGAGTGCATCTGCTTGTCCCAGACTCAAGTAAGCTTAACAATCCACCAATCTGACTCACCTTTCCACAACCCCAGCAACCTTATGGCCCCATGCCCCCAACATCATGCCCCATGCCCCATGCCCGCCACTCGTCATCCTCCTGCTTAGCCAAGTGTTTGTTATAGTTGTTGCCCATTTCCACTTGTAGTTTTCCTAGTTGTTAGCTCTGTGCAGCAACAGCAGCACCAGCATCATCATCATCATCACCACCAACACACCAATAGCGCAGGCATGCTCGACTAGCAGCCACCCTAGCTTAATACTTTGTCTAGAAACATAGACTCAGCAGTTTGAGCACAGATTTTGCGCATTGAACCAAGAATATGGCTCATATCGATGTTAAAGCCTGAAGCACTATTTTACTTTATTCCTACTTTCTTCACTGAAGAACTTCTTTATGTGGGTGGATGTCAAGTCCTACGCCACAACCTGGTTTCTCCTAGGAGGGTCATGCCTATCGACATGAGCGGGACTCAAATTCGCACCTCTTGTTGAGCGGAACAGTGCGCTATCCACTGGTTCACTGAGACCCCGAGGTATGTTGCTTGCGGGCACACCAAAACCTTCTGCCAAGGTATCATATCATAGCTCGGATTATCAGTATGTGTCATCGTGCAAATGTAAATTACGTACTTTTCAAGACCACTCAATATGTCGTCTTTCGTGCCAAATAAACGCATTTTACGGAAAGCTTTATCGATCTTCTTCCATTTGAAGAAAACTTCTTCTGCGTCTCGTTTGCTGTCCAAGGAAGCTTACGGGGGTTATACTCCATCGATTTCAGCATGTGAGTTGACTTTTCAACAGTCGGCAAACATCGTAAAGCCATGGGTAAACTTCAGAAGCAAGGAAATTGGGTGTCATAGGAGCTGAGAGAGACTTGGAGCTTATGCGAACAGTTGCTCGCAGTTTGATTCAGAAAGGTTTTTTGCTTCCCATAGTCACTGGAGGTGAAAAGTGGATCCATTACGATAATCCCATACGTAGAAAATCGTATGGATTCTCCGGTCACGTATCGTCATCAATGCCAAGACCGAATATCCAGACCAGGATCTAGACCCATGCTCTGTATTTGGTAGGATCACCGAACGAGACTGTCACGAGGAAGGTTTACCGACAACAATTGATGCGTTTGGGCCAAGCATGGCAAGAAAAACGGCCGCAATTTTCGGATAGACATGACAAAGTAAATTTGCAGCACAAGAATGCTTAACCATATGTTAGTAAGGTTGTTTAAACTTACTTGGGAAAACTTTATAGGGATGTTTTATCCTATCCGCCGTATAGCCCAAAAGACGATCTGTTCTTTCTGACAGACAATTGGGCATAGACAGAAAATTGGTCAAAATAAGTGACTAGCTATGGGCTATACTTTGAATTATCGATTTGTGATAAAGCCTCAAAGTTTGAAAAAAGACTTAAACACTAATTCCAACTTCTAATTAATGATAGTATTGACAAATAATGGTTATATCATATTAATAGGGTATGTCGTTGGGCGCAACACAACTCTTTCAGATCCAATCTGGAAACAGGACAATTGCAATTTGAGACCACACGAGTGTGTAGAGGGTACGCGAGATAGAGAACAACGAAATCAAAGTGTGGATGTGCATGTCGTCTGGGGGATCCTCTTGGTCAGGCGGCTGGCACTGTGTTGGCGGCGGCACAGCTGCTTCCAGTGCTTCCTGTGCTTCCTGTGCCAGTGATGAGCACAAAAATTAAATCGAAAATGCTGAGGAAAATGCTGGGAAAATGGTTATTTCCCTTTTGTTTCAAATGCAGCGCACAATGGCGGGGCCCGGATAAGGCTAGGGGGCAGGGACGGTGGTCTTGTAACCACAGACTTTTCGAAATTGGGAAGTGGCTCTCGCAATCCACTTGTTACTTGTACATGATGTCCAGTTGGCTCGGTGCCTCCTATTCAATTGTCTCCCGCGAGAGTTTTGTAGGCAGATGTAAAAGCGGAAAACGCGGACGAGATAGGGGCACGGTTAATGCGCATCCTTATTACCATTGGGGCCAACAGAGCAACGCTGCTGGCATCGTCATTTTTACCAAATTGAGAACTTAAGTGATTTCATTATTCCAGATTATGAACAATGAAATGATTTACTCAGCACTCGCGACAAGCAAACCAAATCAACAACAAGAAGAAAATGAAGAAGAAGAAACAGGAGAAGCCCCATAAAATGGGTTGAGTGAGGGAAGGACCAAAATCCTGTGAAATGAGAAATGTATTTAAGATTTCAGCTTGTCGGGTCAGGTATATAGCATACTTTTTGGGGTTGCTCCAGCCAATTAAAGTGGAAGTTTAGTGCACTGGAAAAGTGGTTAACAGTGGCAACGAGTGGCTTCGAGGTGGTCCGGAGTGGCGCGGTGTGGCGCAGAGTGGCGCGGACGGATGTCCAGAGTTGCGTAAATGCGACAAAAGCAGAAGAAATCATCACAAAAGTCGCACAAGTCGCTGAATTTTCATTCTTTTCATGGTGAATTGCGAGCAAAATTTCATTAAGTTGAACCAACGCAAGCAGAAATAAAATATAAAAAAACCCCAAGCGGGAAGGCATGGAAGTTGGCTTAACGAACAGTATATACTCTTTCAAATTGGTCAAAAAAATTCTTTTCCCATCCCTTTCAACATTCATTGATGTACATAACCTTCTGTTTTGGCCGGATTTTGCTCAAAATAAGCGTCAAAGCATGGAGATCTTATTTCTATGCCACATAACATACGTATATATCGACCAATCCTACCAAAATTGGGTAGAACATTAAAAAATAGCAACATTTAACTAACTGCAAAATTAAGAGTCATTTGCTTAAAAAATATATAAAATATGGGCAAATATGATTTTCAGTTCTATGGTATAATTAAGCGGCTCGACCATTGTATATCCCAAATTTGCGTGCAGCTTAGTTACAAATGGAAGCTCTACCCTAAGTTTCAGAAACGGACCAATTGGACACTAATCAATCGATTTCTTTTTATAACCTAAGATTTTTGAATGCCAACAATATACCATTTTCTTGGAAATTTATTAGAAATCAACTTACTTCAAAGCGCAAATCAAATACCCTTTCCAAGGCAGTTTGACCCTCGAAAATTTCAGATCATAAGCCCCCTCTTAAAAGTCTCATACAAACAGTTGGACATAAATCGATTTCCTTTTATATCCTGAGATTTTTGAAGGTCAAGAATATAGAATTTTCTTGGAAATTTATAAGAAATCAACTTACTTTAAACCGCAAGCCGAATACCCTTTCAAGAGAGTCAGTCCCTCAAAAATTTCCAAAATTTCGGATCATAAGCCCCTCTTAAAAGTCTTCAAAAGAGTGTTCCTAACCCCAAAAAAAAAAAATCCCAAAAAATGTATAATCTTCTTTCCTCTGCTTTGAACCCATTTCTAGTGCTGATACTTTGCAAGCGAAACAATATGGAATGAAACGCCATGAAACGTATTGAAACGAAACGGCAGTAACAACAATGCAGGCAACAACAACAACAACAATAACAGTTACACGGAGAAAAACAAGATTAAGAAACGGAAAAAAAGTAGGGAAAGAGAAAAGTAGTTGATGAGTTGGTGGAAAACGGAAGTAAATTCATGCTGAATGAAATGAAACTTTTAATTCGTTCATTTAAAAAGGTGAAGCGTATGAAAATTGTGTAAATGTGGATGGTGCGAGGTGGGTGGAGGTGAGGTAGGGTGAGGGTGAAGGATTTTCACAGGGTGGAACCGGTACGAACGGACGTGCAGGTAGCTTAGAGATGGGCGCGTGACTAAGACGATTGCAAAGAAAAGCAGAAGGCAAAGCCTCAATCTGACAAGTGCCAGCTGGGTTAGGGTATATTGATAGTCGGTTAGCAGAATTTTTTGGTATTTCGTTGGAATTTTGTATTATTTAAAATGACTTATTGGTACAATGTGGGGTGGGAATAAGCTAGAGAGCCGAAAAAGTTATTAAGTATATGGATTCAAATTATATATTATATGCCTATCTCTATGTTCTCTTTTTAAGATCTATTCGTAAACTAGATAATAATGAAAGTTTCACCGTTGGGTAAGGTTAGCTAGTATCCTGAGCTGAGATATCCAGTGGGTGGTTGCGTTGAAGCCTTCTCCTGGTTAGGCTGTTATCCAGAAGGTTCACAGCCATGGTGTTGGTATGGTTGGTTTTCGATCTTTGCGACATATTTTGAACAAATTTTGACAATTTCGCTCTTGACCCAATGGAATGCCAAGCTGGATGTGTTACTAACAGTTGATATTTTGAAAATAGTCTTCATTGATTTATGGGGGAGGTGTTCCGACGACAAAAGATGCGTTTGAGCTGAGCATTGCAAGAAAAACGGCCGCAATTTTCGGATAGACTTGATAAAGAAATTTCGCAGTACGACTACGCTCGACTATATGTTAGTCAGTCGTTAAAACTTACTTGGAAACACTTCATTAGAAGTCCTACCTCACCCGTCGTATAGCCCAGACATTGCTCCTTCTGAATAACATCATTTCCGATCGATGGCACATGGCTGGGCTGATGAGCACTTCACCTCTTACGAGGAATGGATTGCATCGAAGAACGAACTTGTAGAACGAATTTATAGAAAGATGGGAAAACCTAGTGGCTAATGATGGGTATTACTCTAAATAATAGATTTGTTGAAAAAAAAAAAACGTTTAAAAATAACTCCAACTCCTTCGATTTTCAATTTCTATATCGCGATTTTACCATATTTTTCAGTTTTCAATATTTTCTGGAAAATATGTGATGAAAATTGCCATTTTTCAATTTTCAATGTCACTATTAAGGCCCGGGCAAAGCCGCAAATAACCGACTAGTCTTCACACAACATATAAAACGTTTTGTACTGAATATTCTAAAGTGTGAAAAGCGCCAAAAAAAAGCTAGATTTTGCAGCTGGTTTACACCTGTTATGCCTAAAAACTCGTGAGTCCTTTAAACAAATTTGCCAAACACGCTATGGACGCTAGACAAGGCCAAAGGGATGCCTGATAGATAGATAAGTGTGAAGTGTGCTGGGGATAGAAAGGGGGCGCAGCACAGGACGAACGACTGTGACGAGCAGGAGGATGAGGCTGGGTAGGATGAGGATGAGGACAACGATGACATCAACGTGACAGCGACAAGCGTCGCGACGTCGAGCGAGGCGTTGCGAAGCGCACGCAGATAGACAGATGTTGGAGCAGGAGATGGCAGGAGATGGCAGGAGTTGGGATGAGTTGGGAGCAGGAGTAAGACCAGTGTCCAGGACGAAAAACAGCGGGCATTGGTGTGATGGATAGACACGTTGAGGAAGGCAGTATTTTGCCCAAAACCCGGCCAGGAGAGGAGGATAAAGGCGGGACAGGGCGGGGCAGTAGGGAGGTGTTTTCCACAAACGCACACATCAGCACATAATAGTTATAAAAAATTAAAGCACAAAGCAGAGACGCGAAACGAGACAACCATTCCGAGGGGGGTACGGAGCTCGGGGGAACAATGTACATAGCGTCCGGGGGCGGTCGAGGGGGGCCACGCTCGGTAAACCCAAAAAATGTAGCAGCACGGAGGACAAAACAATGAAGATGGCGCCAAAGGAAGGACCAAAGGAAGAAAAAAAATTCGATTTAATTTTATTTGCAGCAATAAAGCCGCAAATTCAATTTTCGCGCCAGGCGCTGCCCCGACCTATGACCCCCCCAAACACTGACCCAAGCCCACTACCAACCCAACACAAACCCAACCCAAATCACCCCGTGAAAAACATCAGCTATATCATATCTTTTTTTGGTTCCACTTTTATCTGTTGCAGGTGCTTTGTAACACAGGCGGACTCGAGCAGATACCGCTGCGTCAGCTGCCCGCCACCGTGGAGAATCTAGCGTTAACCAAAAACAATTTTCCGATCATCAAGCCGGACTCGTTTGCGGGTCTACGTGCCCTCAAGAAGCTATCGCTCGATGGTAACAACATCACACGCATCAAGCAGTTTGCCTTCCGCGGCCTGCCCCGGCTCCGGGAGCTGTCCATACAGTATACACCGCTGCAGACCGTGGCCCAGTTCGCCTTTGCCGGACTGCAGAATCTGTCGACCATCCTGCTGAGTCACAATCAGATCCAGCGCATCGAGGGCAACGCCTTTGCGGGCACATCGAATGTCAAGCTGATTCTGTTGAGCAACAATCCCTTGATACGCATCGAGAGTTCGGCTTTCTCCAGTTTGACCAATGTGGGGCATCTGATCCTGCCCTCGGGCATACGCAGCATTGAGCAGGACGCCTTCTTTGGCATGGATGCGGTGGGTCTGCTCAAATTGGCCTATATGGATCTGAAGGAGATCTCACCGTTTACCTTTCGCGGTCTGTCCAATGTGCTGCTGCTCACACTGCAGGAATCGGATTTGGGTGTCATCTGTGCGGATGCATTTACGGGCCTGACCCAGGTGGAAACTCTCCAGATACTCAACAACAAGATCGACTCTATTGAAGAGCTAAATTTCACCAATACGGCCGCCATCAAACATCTGAAATTCCATGGTAATCATGTGCTGGAAACACCCGATCCGAATGCCATCATTGTCGATGGTGTCGACCATCTCCAACTGGTCAATAACCATTTCCCCTGCGGATGCCATATACACACCCTGCTCGACGGCCCCCTGGCGGAGGGTGCCCACAATCTGAGTGATTTTCTGCAGAAGAACTACTGCATCTCCCCACTGGAGGTCAACGGACGGGTGATGAGCGAACTGGATATCGATGCCATTGGACGTTGCGCCGATCAGCTGACCAAGGGCAATCTGGGCTCCTCAGCCGCCTCCCTGGCGCTGGGCATCAATGCGATGCTACTCATTGCCGTGGCCAGCTGTGTGGAATGGCGCTACGCCCGCCTCCTGGCGGCACGTCTCGTCCAGCTGCTGAGCCACAGTCACACCGCCTGGCGCCGACGACGAAAACGACGGCGACCCAACTAAGGGTCAACCCGGAGCATCCCAAGAGGCGGAGGAGATCACAAAATAATGCAAGCCGTTTGTACTTTAATCAAATAGTTATCGCCGCTTAATTACTATATGATCTATAAGTAAGTAAAGTCCTGTGAATCTGAATGCGTTTTTTTTTTGAGAGTAAGAAATGGACTCAGAGCAAGACGAAGCCAAGACAAGCCAATCCAAAGCGTGGTAACCTGGTTAAAACTAAGGTCAAATAAGTTCCTAAAAATTGCTGTATTTTCTAGTAAAATTTTTGTTTTTTATCATATTCTTGTTTTGAGAACTTTTTAGAAACCCTTTCGACTGTAGACAGTCTCCAAGCAAAGCTCTAGCTTCATGTTGTAATCAATACCACGAAAACCTACTTGAAATTGTCCGAAATTCTATTTGCAATCCCTAATGAACTTCAAGCATATTCTGAAATTCATATCAGGAGGAATCTCATTCGAAAACCTCATTTCTGTACTATGTCCATGAAATTTGGAAAAATTTACTTTCACAAAATGAATAAAATTTTAATATGGAACGAGTTTGGCTCAAAAACCATGAACAAAATGGTATAACAATTCCAAATCGGTTCAGTTTTGACCAAGTTATGAGAATTTGAAGTATT
>JBANCY010001505.1:0-10291 GCA_037040045.1 Phorticella flavipennis | reverse complement strand
TTCAAAACACAGATGTCGGTGAAGGACACATTAATCAAAGGGGAAACCAAAACAATGAAGTTAAGATGGAATCAAATAATAAAGATGAAGCCGAACGAGAAAATAAGGCTGAACATGAAGGTGAACGTAGAATCGGGAGGGAACGAAAAAATAAAGGCAAAAATAGTGAAGATGATGTTAAAGAAAACAAGGATTCTGACAAATAATTAGAAATTTTGAATATGGCATACGTTTGGTCGTTTAATTGGCTCA
Organism: Phorticella flavipennis; assembly: GCA_037040045.1. NCBI lineage: Eukaryota > Metazoa > Arthropoda > Insecta > Diptera > Drosophilidae > Phorticella > Phorticella flavipennis. The sequence continues at coordinate 10,039 of JBANCY010001505.1, read as the reverse complement.
AGTATCATGGGTCATAATTATATAATGCTATATATTTGCAATGTTTATAATTCTTCTATATGCCATATTTGGGTGTGGGCCAGATATATGGTCTGCGAGCACATGGGGGAAAATAGCTAAAAAGTCATTATAATAACTCTGTTTACGAATTTTGAAAGTTCTTTATTTCTAGTTCTATCGTTTATTGGGAGAATGGGTGGGACACCTAAAATTGGAATATATTTAATCGTATGATATATACGAATGATATTTAATTTGGGTTTCTAACTGCAGGCGTGGAATTTTTATATACACGTGAAATTCCTAATTAGACCTTATTGGGATAAAATTAAGGTCAATATCAATATCAGCTGGAGATATTCTGGGTCCTAATATTAATTATAGTAATAAATACTAATTTTAACTATTTCTGTAGCAAATAAAAAACCTATTCCCCGTGCCCAAAGTAGATGATTTTATTTTGTGTGCACAATTCCCGACGTTTTCCTGAAAAAGTCCACAACGAAGCAACGTCTGCCAGGTGCTTCCCAGGAACTTGGGCATTTTGTGACAATATTTACAAGATGTATTTCAACTTCGATATGAAAGAAAAGTTTTGTGTAAATATTTGACAAGTAAGGTTTTTCTTTTTTGAAAGAGAAAACTTAGAAATGGAAATGTCTCGGTGGTAAATAAAGCACACTTTTACTGCTGAGGGAAATTGAGGCACAGATTTTATGGCAACTTAAGCTGAAATGTTGCCCATAAAAAGAGGGCAGTCAAAGCGCCAGGAGCAGGAGCAGCAACTGCAAGTGAAAAGTCCTTTTAAATCAAAATTAATTAATAGTTTATGGGGTTATGAAGTTGGCAGTAACGGGTATATACACTTTGTGCTGAAGTTTGCGGCGAAGCACGCATAAAAGGACATACAGGGTTGTGGGACAATAAAAATATAATTGAGTGTATCAAGACCATCTATCTGTGTCCAACCTCTCACAGATCCGCATTCTTTTTGTAAAACGTCAGATTGAATGACTATAGTAAAACTGACTTAAAACTAAATGCCAAATTAGGTTATTAGCTTTCGTTTCACAAAATTTCAAAAGGATACGGCCCCTATTCATATAATTTTCATAAAACTACTACAAAAATACCATACGTTTTGCTCATATTTCTCACATCTTAAAAGCTTTTGTTTTAAAACTTCCGATACACTTATTTAAAGCTCCATTAAATTTCATGAGCATCTGACAAGTATATCACATAGCTGACAGGCAACTCAAAAGGATCCGACTATTATATCATTAAGCCGCGATATGAAATTGTTATTTTTCCCATATTTCCCATGTTTTTCCTGCTATTGGATTAAATGTCAACAAAATCTTAAGATTCTTTAATATCTACCGCTCTATAAAATTTCATAGGAATCGAACTACTATATCATATAGCTTTCATCTAATCAAACGTTGAGTTTGCTCATGTTTTCTACATGTTTTTCAAACTATTGGCCTGAAATTTTACACAAACTTAAGTATATTTTTGACCCCGCCAAGCTTAAATGGGGCCTCAGTGGATAACACACTGTCCCTCCAAACAAGAGGTGCGAGTTCAAGTCCCGCTCATTTCGATAGGCATGACCCTCCTTGAAGAACTAGGTTGTGGCGTAGGATTTGAAATTAACCCACGTAAAAAAAGTGCTTCAGTGAAAGAAACACAAATAAAGGAAACTAGTGCTTCAAGCTTTGACACAATAGAGCTTTTATGGTCTTATATTAATGGTTTAAATGGATCCAACTACTATATTATGTAGCTGTTATTAACCTTAAAGTTGGCTAACAGGACTAACTGCGTTTAACTAGAGAGTAAAGGATATATATGTATGTATTACTAAAAAATTTGGGAAATTTTCAGAATATAAACTTTATAAACATATGCTTAACTTTTTAAGTTCTCCCAAAATTGTCGTATATTGAAATATCCATTAGGATAAGGAATTCTTATTGAAATTGAAGTATATAATCCTCGCTGAGTGTCAGATAGTGCATCCTCAGTGGCTTTTCAGTGCATTTTGCTGCGCATATGTTAGGGTATTATGTGTATGTGTATATATATTGAACCAGAGCTCAATGGCTGGTCAATAGGATTCGTATGGCAAATGGGCCAACTAAGCAGCCACCCAGCCAGCAGCTGTTCATGCGCCAAATTGCATTTTTAGATAAGTTCAACATGGGTTGCTATCGCCAGCAGGGTTCATATATACTATATACTATATACTATATACAGACATATTGAAAGCTATATATTTGCTATGTATGTACATATATAGTTTGTGGATTCCCTGCTGCTGCTGTCCCGCTTGCACGCTGACATATGTGACATATGTCGGACATATGTCTTGGGTCAAAATGGCTGCAGGCTCCATTTCCAATGCAGTTTCAATTTATGTGTATACCCAACACACACACACACACACATACACACGCACACACACAATTAATAGAACTAGAACTGTAATTGATATTAGAAATGGGCGTTAGAGGTTGCGGTGGGCGTGTCGGCAGAGCTGTTGCTGCTGATTAAATTGGCAAAAGCAATTAAAAATTTCATTTGCTACAAATTTAATTTGCTTGCAGGGACAGCTTGGTGTGTAGAGGGGGACGTGTTGGGGGAAACGGTTTGTTAGGCCTGCCTGCAGCATTGTTGATATTGCCATAAACACAAACACACACACATAGACACACACACACAACACACACACACAACACACACACACACACAAATGCAGAGAGCGGCGCGCGCTCTTGGCCTACCTTTGCGCTCATTTTCCTTATGCGCCTAAAAGAATGCAATAAAATTTGTTGTGTTTTTTCTTCTTCAGCTGCTGTTGCTTTCGCTTCCGTTTCCTCTTTGTTGTTTTGTTTTGTTTTCTTTACTTAAAGCACTTGTTTTTTTTTACTGTTTTCAAATATTTTCAAGCACTCTTTAAATTGTCTTTAAACACATTTTGTTAGCGCGCTTTTTTTGTTTATAATTTTCAAAAAAATATGTTATATTTTGAACTTACAACTTTAGCACTAAAAACTTAAAAAAAAAATGTGTATATTTATTATTTATTTAGTTTATTTTTTAGTTTTTTTTTTGTTAGTAATTTGTTGTTGAGCGTTTTGTCGTTGTTGGCGTTTGTGCTGCAACTGAAATTCCACCACCAGCGGCCAAAGAACTGAAGCCTCCAAAAGCCAAGTCAGTGTGCCGCATGTGAGCCGAGGCAATGTCACTATCAAACCCGAAAGCCAGCCACAGTGGCAGCACCAGTGCCAGTTGCCAGTTGCCAGTGCCAGTGCCAGTTGCCGCCGCCAGTTGCCACTGTCAGTTGCCAGTTGCCCGTTGCCAGAGCTTGGAAAAGCTATGGCCTGGCGTTTGGAAAAACGGAGCGGAAAGCAAAGCAAAAGAAAATAACAAAAAACACACGAACATTATAGTAAAAGCCCAAAACACACACACATACACACACACCCAAACACACTCACACACACACACACACACACACACTCGCACTGGGCACAGGCAGGGCTAAGTTACCCTTGCCTAGTTTAGGGGTTTGGCTGCAGGGGATGACCTGCCTTACCGGAGTGTTGCCTTTTTGCTTTTGTGATTAACCGTTCAAATCTTCCCTGTTTAGCCATTGCGCAGTTGCAGTACTCAATCAACACACACACACACACACACACACACACCACACACCCCACACACCCGCTGACACCCCACACAACACAACACAACACAATCCAGCACACTCGCATAGCATTAGTCAGTCTGGCAACACTGCCAGCGCTGCCACATCTGATTGCATCTCGTTTTTAAACGCCAGATGGCGTTTATAGTAGTATAGTTATTGCAATTTTTAAGCCGTTATTGAAACGAATTCTTAACGAAATTTGTTCAAATTTCTGAAAGTTTCAGTTTACCAGACTTATCTGCTGCGATTCAATAACATGACAGTAGTTTCTAAACTTAACAGGAGCAAGAAAACCATTTAGTCGCAAATTTCTAAGCGAATTTTACACAGACCTAGATTAGTTTCAAATCAAAGGATTTTTATCTTCAAACATTCGTTTCTAAAGCTCTAGTTTTTCTAGAGAAACCGGCTTAGTTTCACTGAATAGATTAAACTCTTTTGATATTGCATTGATAGAAACATCAGAGAATCCCAAAAGTTGTTTCCAGAATGATCAGGAGAAAAAAGAAATCAGCTGGGCCATGTATGTCATTTGGGCGCTTGTCGGTTTGTGCGAGTCCCTCAGTTTTTGAGATACCGTCATGAAAATTGGTTCAGAACCATCTTCTTTAAGTCGTTTTTCACATGTATTCCAAGCTATTGCATATACATTTTACATACTCCAAAATTTCTTGAATATTTCAATCAATCCAATCAATCCATTAATACGACACTGATACAACCTTCACAAATCATTGCATATACTTTTCTACAACCGATCTCAAATTGCACAACACCAGAATCAGAGGATTGAACAAGTGTTCCAGAATCAGCAGGAAAAAAAGAATTAAGAACAATCTACAATAGAGCGCCAGAGTTGGTTATCGTTGGTTGCAGGTAAATCTCAGGATATATTAAGTCAGCGTTAGATCTGGCTGACGCAACCCAGGATATGTCGTTCACTTCCCTAAAAATTTACGACATCCCTCTATTATCTCCGAAACTGAAGATATATGTTTTACAGTTGCTATTGTATGCTACAGTTATAATATTTTGTATAGAAAGTGGGCCCCAAAATGTTCATCCTTATATGATCTTAGAAAAGTTAATAATGATTCATAAATGGGTCAACTCTTAACATAACAACATGAATTTAGGTATATATATTGTTTACTATGACATAAAGCTGTCGGAACGATCGGATTATAAGCACGGAAGTTATATAATGTAGACGTTATCGAAATATATTACCTGGCGGCAAAACTATTAAAGCTAGAGACACTCTATTTGACACGTTCGCACAGATATTGCGCAAAGTGCATAAGAATCTCCCAACCAAACTCTCGGGTTTCTGTAAAGTCACTATCCATATGTGTGGTCTAGTGTTGTACTTCTGACGTTCCAACTTCTGCCAGCACAGAACCGAATTAAGATGTAAATGATCATTCCTTAAAAACAGTGCTCGCGTATTGATCCGACTCGACGATTTCCATTATTTTATCGACATAATCGATGACCTTACTTAACTTGCTTGAATATAGGAAGAATCAGTAAAATCAATTTTAAGATCCTCGGAAAAGTGAAATCGCTATTGGTGACCCATATAATATGACAACCAGCTAGATTAAGCCCCGTACTTATAATTATAGTCCAAACACAAAAGACAACTCCAACCACACCATTTCGAGATGATTAAAGAGGTTCAAATATTCGGTTTATATTCGAATCTTTTGTTTAATGGAAAGTCTTTAGTTCTGTTCGACTAAGTGCCCTTCTTGGACCGCAAGCAGAGGTCAAAAAGTCAAATTTCGGATAAAAAAAAAACCTGTTACAGCTCATCGAATCCGAGCTCGTGTCTCAGATTGCTTCCGTCGAGCCATGCAAATATTTGCCGACCCAACCTTGATTCCATTAGCATAATGCTCGGCTGACCTATTTACCGATGAGAGGCGCAACGCTGTGATTGATGTCATAACCTCAACACACACACAACACACACACAACACACACAACACCTCTTATCGCATCGCATAGAAAGCAAACAGTTTTCGTGACCTGAAAATTTTTTGCAAATATTTGTCATTGTCGTCGGTTCGATTGTTGCCGACACACAAGGCGCTTGCATTGTATCGGGTTTCGGTTTCGGTTTCGTTTTCGGTTTCAGTTCGAGTCATAAACGAAAAGTGTTAAAAAATTGCTTCCCCTTTCCAAAAAATGGTAGGGTCTTCGGTGCGTGGGCGGGCATTCTGTGGCAACTTTTCGAGTGAATCGAATTCAATTGGCACCTCGTCAGCGCCGGGAGTGAACGACTGAATCAGTCCCCTGGAACAAGCCACTTGCCCCCTGCCACATGCCGCTGCCCCCGCCACCCGCCGCCCGCCCAGTTCCACGCCTTGTCTCGTCATGCAAATCATTAATGAGCCAACAAATTAACGTGTTCTCTACCGGAAAAAGCCTGCGTCTCTCACGTAAATTTGCGCAAATCGCAACAACAAATTTGCGTGTTCTGTACTCAAAATAAAACAAAAAAATATTTTCTGAAAAATTAAAAAAAAAAAGTCAATAACAATATTTTCCAATTTGGCTGTGGGAAGTCGAAATTTGAATACTCTGAATGGTTGAAGTTAGTTTTCCGGAATTTACTTAACATTTTTGAATCGGCATCTTACCGAGGGGCCTCGGTGGACCAAAGCATAGCGCACTCTCCCGTGAAACAAGAGGTGTGGGTTCGAGTCCCACTCCTGTGCATGACCCCCCTAAAAAAGACTACGCCACGTAAAATTTGAAATTTACCCAAGAAAAACAAAAATAAAAATAAAAAGGAAAGACAGCTCTAGTTCGAGTGAGCTCGACTACAAGACCCTGATCCCAACAGGTCATTCAAAATTTGAGAAACTGCATGCCTCTATATATAAACATTCGACCGCCAGGTGACATTCTGCATTTTTCACCGCTTGTTATTTTAGCCCGTTTTTGGCCATATTTGAGTCTTATAACTTCGGTGTTTATGATCCGATTGTTCTGAAATTTTTAGGATTAGTTGAAAACATGAATATGTGTTTTAGAATTCGAATCATTATGACAAGGATTGTAGAGCACTCATTTTATTTAGGGGCGATCAAATTAGGATGGACAAAAATTTTTGATACCACTTTCTGTATATGATCTATGGGCCCGATATTTCAGGCCAAACCAAATTTTATGACTCTTACTTAAAAATTGTGGATCCTTGATATATTTCGTTATTTTCCAGGAAAATGGAGTGGTCTATCAAAATTTTGGGAAATTCCATTCTGCAGTTTCTATTCAAAACTCTACGTACTAAATTTGGAGCCGATAGCTCTATGGATGCAAAAGATATTGCCGGACGAACAGACGAACAGTGCTTAATCGACTCGGCTATTGATGCTGATCAAAAATATATATATTATGAGATGTGGCACGCCTCCTTCTGCCTGTTATATACATTTGCACCAACTTATTAAGTCCTTCATAACAATTTTCAATTGGTTCAGTAAAGAAAGCAGAAATAAAGACAAATAGTGCTTCAGGCTGTGATCCGATAAGGATGTTAAAGCCATAAAATAATAATAATAATATGAATCTGCTTCTGTATCTGTATCCGCAGCTGTATCTGAAGCTGTAGCTGTAGCTGTAGCTGTAGCTGTAGCTCTATATGTATCTGTATCTATATCTGTATCTATATGCACCTGTATCTATAACCTTATCTGTATCAGTATATATAGCTGTATCTGTATCTGTAGCCGTATCTATATCAGTATCTATCTGTTTCTATAGCTGTATCTGTATCTGTCTCTTCATATGTATCTGAATCTGTATCTGTATCTGTGAATGTATCGGTATCTGTATCTGTACATTTATCTGTATCTGTGCCTGTATGTGTTTCTGAACATTTGTATCTCTAGCTGTATCTGAGTCTGTATCTTTACATGCATCTGTATCTTTGTCTGGATCTGTATCTATATCTAGATGTATCTGTATCAGTATGAGTATCAGTATCTAGCTGTATCTGTATCTTTACATGTTTTTGTACCTGTATCTGTATATGTATCTGTCTCTGTATCTGTATCTGTAGCCGTATCTATAGCTGTATCTATAGCTGTATCTATAGCTGTATCTATATCTATATCTGTATCTGTAATTGTATCTGTATCTTTCTATCTGCTTGTCACGCTGTCAGACGCCTTTACAAATCCATTTGACCTGCCGACAGGGCACAAAGCTCAGGTAAACAATTAAATTTACAACAACAACAATGATAGCTCGCTGCCAACAACAACAGCAGCGACAACCACAACAACAACGACAACAACAACAACAACAACAACAACAACGACAACAACGAGAACAACAAAACATGAACAACATTCGCAATCGCAGTAGCTTTACAAATACAAATTAAACACCACAAAAATAAAACGCGCTGGCGATGCGACGGAAAAATTGAGCAGGGCGTGGCCCCCAAAGGGTGGACCGGGGGGAGGGGCAGAGCTGGGCCCGGGCCCGGGCTTTTGGGGCTTGAGAGGCCTGGGAACCAGTTTAAAACCGTTGACGTGACGCCGCCAGCGAATTAGTTGCAGCCCGTCGACCAGGCCAGAAACATGTCTTTAACCGATCGCCGGAATTTTGTTGTATTTGGGATCTGTGCGCTCGGCTGCCTGCTAAGCGCACTGACGGCGGGTGAGTGTCGTCCCAGTGGTTGCCCCAGAGGTTGACTACATCATTATCATCATCGTCATAAGGATTACATTAAGATTAAGACAATTCGTGAAGTGCAAAGTGTTAAAAACAGAACTCGTTTAGCTAAAAAAAAGCTAAGCTAAAAGTGCGAAATGAATCATTTTTTTTCTTAAAGTTCAGTTTGGAATATTTTCTTTCTGGAATAAGTTGTGGAAAAGTGCTAAGTGCACATGAAATAATCGTTTTATCCAGATTACATATACCAAATTTCATGAGATTTCATTCAAAAGTGTTCCATAGATAAGCGAAACTTCAATTATAATACAAATTCCTCTCCTGAGGGTTTTAGTTCAACAGTTTATAGTTCCATATTTTTCAAGTTCATTCATTAAGAACTAAAATAAATATTGGTCAATTGGTAAAATCTATTTAATATTACCAAAAATTTCACAAGTCTTACAATTTCGTAAAACTCATCCAAACTCTAGAAAACATTCTATTAAAAACAAGAGTGAACTTTGTAGTTCATGGATTTAGTTCATTTTGTTCTCAAGCTCAGATAATTATTTATAATAATTTCTGTAGTTGATATTTTCCCTTATGTTCCACATCAAAATGATCTTAAAATTCTTAAAATTCCTCCAAAGAAAATTCATCTGGAAAACTGAAACATCAAAATAATATCAACTCATTCTAACATGTTTCATTACCCATAAATATCTTCTTGGATAACCCAATCATTCCACCAATCCTAACCTAAAAATTTTCCCTTTCCACAGCGAATCCTCAGAGCGGCGGCGTCAATTGGAACGCTGGCAATGCAGCTGGCGCGGGCGCCTGGTCGAATGGCCAGCCTGGCGGTGGCTCCGGCATGCATCCGCCGGGCGCGCTGGGCAGCACGGATCCACAGTTCAGCTACGGCTATGCGGGCGTCGACTCGCAGGGGGGCAACTACGGTGGGGCAGGTGGCAACGGTGGCTACTACGTGCGAGGCACCGACGAGCATGGTCGGCCCTTCTCCTACAATGGCGGTGTCAATGGTCCGCCCATGCCCGGCCAGCCGGGATATAGCAACACATATGGCTACAGATCGAGTGCCTGCTCAACGGTTGCCTCAATGGGCGTGGCGTTCGCCCTAACGCTGCTGGCAGCCAGAACTTAATCTCTGGAGCATCTGAGAACAAAAACCTCAAAACAAATATTGAAATTTTGCTAAATTAGATTCCTTTGGAAAAAACAATTTTTTTTGCTAGTTTTTAAGTTTTATTTATAAAAAAAAATACATATTTATATATATATATATATATATATATATATATATATACCATATGTGAACAATAAATTTGCATTTGTTGTAAACATTTTAAGAACTTATTGCGAATTGTTTTGATGGGAAAATATTGTTCGGATTTTTAGTATAAATTTTCATAATGCGACGTCGAGAACGTATCTCTAATTGCTGAATAATTAACAGATCGGCATGTTTTCAAGTTCAAGCGGGAAAAAACCGGATCCTAAGTGTTTCGATTTGCTAATGAAATATTATTCCTCTATTTTTATACCCTGCTCCCATTTGAAAAATGGGAAGAAGGGTATAATAGTTTTGTTGGAATGTATGTAACAGGCAGAAGGAGGCGTGGCAGA
>JBANCY010001502.1:0-10299 GCA_037040045.1 Phorticella flavipennis | reverse complement strand
GATTGGCCAAACCCTTGGTAAAATGATTGGCCCCAGAAAGAATGGGCAACCGCAACCCAACAATAACTGGCCATCCCAGGCCAAAAAGCTAAAGATTCACGACGATCGAAATGTGTGGCCCTCGGCGGTGAGGAAATTGACTTCCAGAAAGGATTCCGAGTTTGAAGCATGCTCTAGTGGCTCCAGTGACCAAAATCAAACCAAAGGGCAAATATTATTACCAAAGAGATGATAAATGAGCACATCCCGATCATATTGGACCATTGTACTAATCAAATCAGAATAATATCTTACCCTACAAACGTATCATATATTTTGATAAAGATGAAATACAAATATAAATGGTTCAAATAAGTGTTTTTGATCCAACGAGACTGTTTCCAATTATAGAAAATCAAGGTGCTGAGGAGCAGTGGAACGATTGACTGACATCAACATTCCATAACTGAAACCAATACAAAAAGACTTCCTTGTAAGGCTTTTGTAGAGACCCCAAGCTCCTAGGAGGACCGTCAGGGAATAGAAAAACATAAATATATACATCAGAAAGGATCATTTCACTGCTCCTTCATGTTCAGTTTCAGTAAGATGATGGAAATGTTGCTCAGTCCTCTATTCGCATCCGCTTGGCGTTGTTGACATTCCAAAGGTGAAGCGGGATGTAGTGGTAAAGTTCTGTCGGGATGTTCGGATGGGATCGTATGTGCGTCTTACATACCCGCGCATCCCCGATGAGAAGGTAAGTAAGGCGGAGACACGTTCGCATCCGCCCATCCCCACAGAACTTCACCACTACATCTTCTGGATCAGAAGACGATTGTCCGGTACGACACCTTCTAGCTAATCGGTCCAACTAGCAACATTGAAGTGAAACTAACACTTCAGGAAAGTTTGCTGCTTCCCAATCCCCTGGAATTTTGCTTGATGAATAACTCCCATTGACACGAACATTAGACACTAGAATTTAGCGATTTATATTATCTGGAATAGTCTCTAAAGCAATAATACTTACAAAGTCAAGTTTAATCAGACAATATTGGTAGCACTTTGGATTGATTGAATTTCATTTAATTCGCAATAAAATCCATGTTTGGAAACATTAGAAAATTTCTTCCATTAAATTATAATCTAAAGATGTGACTATTCTGACATTGGCTGAAGATAGCGATGGCAGCACCATCGATAGGAGTCCTATCATTGGACGCCTTTATTTCGAACAATGAACTTTTATTGTATATACTATCGATGGCAGCTAAAACAACCGATTGGTTTTAAAATATTTGGACATCGACAATATCTATGCCCATATAGATGAAACTGTCATCACTAGAGACACACACACACACAAGCACAATGTGAAAAAACTTGCATCAAATAAAGAATATTTTTAACACATCCAAATTAATATAGTATTTCCAGTCAAATATCTTGAGCTCACAACGCAGTATAAATTATGGAGTTTTCTGCAAATTAAATTAAATTCAATCATTTCAAAGTTAAGTATCAATGTTTCAGTATCTACCAACGATATCCGATGTCCCACACTTTGTGAGTATAATAGTCCCAATATGTCTTATTGACATTATATATCTTCAATTTTTAGCGAATTGTGTTCTGTCCAGGAGCCAGTAGAGCAGAAGATGTCTATGAAGTTAAAAATGTGTCTCAACATTGAAGAATCCCTTTCGAAGTCTCGGTCAACCCGTAATCGCTTTTAGGAGTGTTCCAGGTCCTCAGTCATCCGCACCAAATGTCGATTAGCTAGAGGACGTCGTACCGGGCAATCGTATTCTGGATGTGGTGGTGAAGTTCTGTAGGGATGGGCCGATGCGAACGTTTTTCCGCCTTACTTACCTTCTCATCGGGGATGCGCAGGTATGTAAGACGCACACACGATCCCATTTGAACATCCCGACAGAACTTTACCACTACATCCTGCATCACCTTTGGAATGTCAACAACGCCAAGCGAGAAGAGCTGATGAACGTTTCCATCATATAATAACCATTTGAAAAAGAAAGAGCTTACGGTCTGTGGCACACCCAACGGGCGTTTTTATGAGCTGCGGCTGTGATAACTATTCGATTGCTCTTAACTTTTAATTATAGTTAAGGAAACTATTAAAAATGTTGTATTAAAATTCAAACTATGATCAAGAGCTAAAATTAAATTAGTTTTTAACTTTTTTGTGGGCACAAAGATCTTCTTGAAACCTATTGAACTTTTGTCTAAATATCGTATTTGGCTCGAATGCTGAGGAATATCAATGTTAATGAATGGTAAATTTTCAATCTGTTTTGGGCTCAGAATGGGATTTTCGGCAATTTGACGTCAATCGAAATTCTACATAAATATTTTTATACTCGTCTCGAAGAAAATAGTGTATTCACTTTATCCGAAGTTATGTAATGCATTGAAGGATACGTCGTAGAACCCCAAAAGTTACATTAAAAATGGTTAGTAGGACAAAAGAAATCGTGTCTGTCTGTCCGTCCGTATGTCTCTATATGTATGCAAACTCTTCGCTCAGTTTGACCTATCGTAATAAAACTTGGCACACAGCCTTCTTTTGTTATGCGTCAGCACATTTGTCGGAAGCGTTCGGAATAGACCACCATATCATATAGCTGCCATATAATCATAAATCGGTTTCGCCCATATTTCTAATCTTTTATAACGTATTAAGCTGAAAGCTTACATACTCAAAAGATTTGTTAATATCTACCACTCCACCATCAATTGTATACGAATTGGACTACAGTATCATATAGCTGCCATATAACCAAAAGTCGGTTTTACCCATAGTTCTCATATTTCGAAACGTATTGAACTGAAACTTCACATACTCCCAAGATTTGTTAATATTTACCGCTCCACCATCCATTTTATATGGATCGGACTAGTATCATATAGTTGCCATATAATCATAAATCGGGTTTGCCCATAGTTCTCATGTTTTCAAACGTATTGAACTGAAAGTTCACATTCTCCCAAGATTTGTTAATTTCTACCGCTTCACCAAATTTTATACGTATCGCACTACAGTATCATATAGTTGCCATATAATCATAAATCGGTTGTGCCAATATTTTCCATCTTTTCAAACGTATTGGACTGAAAGCTTACTTACTCATAAGATTTGTTAATATCTACCGCTCCTCTATCAATTTTATACGGATCGGACTACAGTATATAGCTGCCATATAACCAAAAGTCAGTTTTGCCCATAGTTCTCATATTTCGAAACGTATTGAACTGAAAGTTCACATACTCCCAAGATTTGCTTTTATCTACCGCTTTCTTGGAAAAGAGTGCGCCGAAGATAATACTTCTTTACTTGTTTGATCTTACTCTAAATTCTCTGAAATTTTCGGAATGGAAAGGACACACACACACACACAAATGCAGTTTGCAAATCAACTCAATAGAAACAATTTTCGATATTAAATTAACATTTTGCCCAACGCTCCTTCGAACTAAACTTTTGCAACAATCCAAATGGATTGATATGGAAGGGGCTAACAGTTCTCTATAGTTTGCCCTTGCTCCGTCTTTCCCCCTGCCCAGGACTCTCAGCCAAGTACAATAACTACAACAACAACAACAACAACAACAAAAGCATGTCGTGTCGTGCCGTCGCTTAATCATGTCAATGATTTATAACGCTTTCAAGGAGCGCGCCAAAACTCGAAGTTGTCGACGGCGAAACTTGCCTTGAGGTGAGTGTGTGGTGTCTGCCCGGCGGAGGGAGTGGGGTGACCAGCGGGTTGATGGGTTCGAGAGTTGGAGAATCGGAGAGCTGGAGGAGCAGAGATCCAGACTTACTACTGATGACTTGGCAGACAAAGCGAAGAAGCGCCAGGTGTGTGGTATGAGTCGAACGGGAGGCAAGTCGACTCGACTCGAGTCGAGTTGGGTTCGGGGGGGTGTGCGGAGCATAAGGAGCATAAGTTTTCCAGCTACTTATGTGGGCCATGTTTGGGGGAAAATTTATCTCACGAAAAATGATTTGGCTCATTATCAACAGAGCAGGCCGAGTGCAGCCGGCGGAAGCGGGACGGCGAGAGGGCGAGAGCTAAAGAACACATCGAACAAACGCATAAATCAACAACAAAAACAGAAAAATGATTTATATGTGCCCAAGCGATAGAGCGAGATAGATAGACGAGAGGGGGAGCGACAGAGAGAGAGCGGGGGAATAGACAATATGATTGCTTCTAATAAGAAAAGTGGAAAAAGTGTGCATTATTTGGTTGGAAACGAGGGCGGTACGAAAAGTATTTTTGATGAAACCAATGACCCCTGCTTCTAATTTATTATTATTATATGGCTATAAAAACCATATCGGATCAAACCCTGAAGCATTATGTGTCTATATTTCCGCTTTCTTCACTGAAGAACTTTTTTACGGTGGATTTCAAGTCCTACGCCACAACCCAGTTTTTCTAGCGGGACTCGAACTCACACCTCTTGTTTGACGGGACAGTGCACTATCCACTGTTCCACCGAGGCCCGTCATAAAATATAGTTCGAAAAATTTTTTTAATTTTTTTATTCAACTTTAGTTTTTACTTTACTTTCAGGATTGATATGGACAGACGGAACTTTATTCAATGAATCTAATGACATTGATTATTTCATAATACAGTCGAACTTCCCTATAATGAATCTTGACGGGACCATAAAATCACTTCATTATATAGAAACTTCCTTATACAGAAGTTATACAGACATGTTATTAAATTGGAACGAAAAAGTTGTGTGATTGAAATCTATTCTTAATATTGAGAACTGTATTCTATAGAAGTTCACTATAGACAAGTTCGACTGTATTTTTGCCTGATAACTGACTTTTTTCACAAATTCGCAGCATTTATAATATGGCTAGATTTGTAACCATATATTTGGCAGGAAAAAATTTATATTACATTACATTATTACAAGTTCTCATTAAAAATTGAAGTTTTTCAGGGGTTACAAACCCCATAAAAGCAAAAAGGAAATCTCCTAAAATTTGCATTTAAAACAATTCTCTCGTTCCAAAAGTATCTGCGCGGTCTGCTCACTCAAATGACCGCAAAAAATTAAATGGCGCTGTTTAGTGTCTTCAAAACAACCCATTTTTCCGCTTCATTCGTGTCACTTTCAGGCTTCGTTGTTCTTGAGCGTAGCATACCCATTTAGGTCTTAGTGATCCCTTGAAACGAAGTAACTTATTTGGAGTCCAAAATGGGCGCACGTTGTCCGACAGTCTGTCTATATCTTCTATGAATCCATCTATCTATAAATCATCTGCATGGAAACTAATCGAATCGTATTATTCTCAAAAGTTCAGTTCTTATTCAATTGAAAGATAGACTTGCCCATATTTCCCATGTTTTGGAGTTAATGCTTTTAAATTCTTCAGAATTTTCCTATTATAAACATATTTACACCAAATGTCAATGGAATTGGCCAATAAATATCAAAGATAAGCACAGTTCAAATTATTTTTTAAATACTTCCTTCTTCCTACTTTCTCTTACCGAATTCCTGTTAAGTCAGTGCATTTTGTTACTAAGGATTTATTAGAAATAATATCATTGACTCTCCACCCAATATTTTCCATTCGAAGGATCAGAACCTGTCCCATAATACGAACTCCTCGGCGCTCGAGAAATAATCCTTATTTACTTATTGTGAAAATTGGAATGAAGGGTATATTAAGTTTTTTTAAATGTATGTAACAGGCAGAAGGAGGCATGGCAGAATATATATTCTTGATTAGGATCAATAGCGGAGTTGATTTAGCCATGTCCCTCTGTCTGTCCGTCCGTCCGTGTCCACGCATTGATTTTCGAGATTACAAGAGCTAGAGACTTCAAACTCCGTAGGTGCCTTTATACAATACACATATCAAGTTCAAAGATTTCGATGATACCACGCCCCCATCGTCCGATAATCGATAAAAACGATTTTCAATAATATGGACATAACTTTGGCATCGATAGGGCCTCTAAATTTGGTAAATAGGGTCATAGCTAAAAACAGCAGAATAGAATTCCTCAAAATTTTGATACACCCTTCCATTTTCACCGAAATGTGTATATTAACCGCAATTTTTACGCTAGAGTCATTAAATTTGGTATGTGGATGCCCATTGATATTGTGCAGAAAGTGGCATCCAAAATCACTCGACTAGAGCTTTCTAATTGTTTTATTTTTTTTATCTTTCCAAGGGAGAAACTTTTCCTTATATGAATCAAAATGTTCGCTTCCCAAAAGTTAGTTTTAATATAGATATTGATTGAAACAACGAAGAAATTCTTCTGTTTTGTAAAGAAAATATTCTAACTGAAGCTTTAAATTATACGCCGATTATTTCTTATCAATATATAAACTTTTATTAAAATTGCCAGTTACGTAAATTGACATATATATGGGACTTCATCAATCTATTTACGATCTTTTAGCCTCAAATAGAATGTTGTCATAAATGGTTTAGTTTCGGTTTCATTGAAAAGTGATATGGACTCATCTTATAATAACATTGATTTCTTGATTCAAACTAAACAGCTGTTTGGCAGAGCTCTATGCATATGTGATAATTCTTCGAGCAACCCTCGTGCAGAAGATAAGGCCAAGATGAGAACAACAACAATCAGCTTGAGTGCCAGGCTGGGCACAAGGTAAACAATTCGCAGCAGTTTTTCCTTCCTTCTACCAATAATAAAGTAATCAAAGTGATATGGTGTTGATATATACGGGGGATGGCAATGCCAGTCCGGGAGTTCGGGAGTTCGGAAGTGCGGGATTCTGGAGTTGGGAGTAGGGGGAATAGTGGGGGAGTGAGAAATGTTAAGCTCTGTTGCCATTGTTGTTGCCATGCCACATATGTCCAATTGTTAGTCTATCTGTGTTGTGTCTTGTGCCCTGTGATTATGCCATTAAGACATCCTCCCGCCGACCTCAGCACAACTAGGCAATCGAATTATGGCCTCAGTTCCGAAGGGCTTTGTTGCCAAGCTCTGGATACATATGGAGACCTAACATATCTATGTATGTGTGCCTGTCTGGCAAAGGAAAATATTACTTCAGTGGGAAAAATATGGAATTTATCAATATTCAGGCAAAACAAACGTATAAATCAATGTATGAATGGAATACTTAATGGCTGAGCAGGCTTTTAGAGGTCCATTTGATATAATCTAATAACATATAAAGAGTTGGTAATTGCAATTAACAAAAGTTCTTCTGTACAAATCCTGAGAACTCAGTCTATATATCTATGTTTACTCCGAAAATGCTTGATTTAAGCCCCCAAAAACAATTCAACTCTTTCGACCACACTGCAACTCTCTCAGGATTAGTTAACCCAAATTAAACGAAACCAAACTCTTCTCTAGAAAATTTATGTGCCTTACTTAATCGAAATTTTCGTAGAGCATGTGTTTTGTGTCCCGACTTTGGCTGCAACTTCATACAATGCCCATAAATAGTTGCTTAATTACCTGCTCAAGTGCCAAGTGCACCCAAGGTTCCCCTCAACCCAATGTTCCACCAAAAAACTTGCCCCAAAACAATTCTGAAAAGAAAACTGCAAGAGCAAAGGTTAAGTTGGATCTGGAACTGGATTTGGAGCTGGAGCGGAAGTTTGAGTTTGAACTAGAGTTGGAGTTGGAGTCACTGGAAAACATATGCCAAAACACCGATAGCAATTAATCTTGTGCATGTTGAGTGTAATACTACACCTACACCTGCTCCTCCAGGCTCAGGTCCCTCCCAGGCAGTTGCTGTTTATTGGCAAACAACAAAAGTTTTCGCCGCACTTTTTTGTGCACCTGAAGAAGGCAGTGGCCGAAGGGGGCAGGGAATGGGACTGGCAATAATAGTCAACACTGTGGAAGAGTGCACAATTCTCCTACCCAAAAAAAAGTTACCTCCTAATAGATTTCTGTGTACTTTTGAAATTTTTTTCTGATTTCGAAAAGGGCAGAGGTGACATCTTATTTCACTCGCATCCTACTAAAACTAGAATTTATTCCAAGTGTCATTAGGTTACGTTAGAAGGATAAGTCTCGCAGAATCTTACATAAGCTTTAAGTTTCGTAAACCAGACAAAGGTCTCTAGGTTTTGAAACATGGTATTTTCCAGGTATGGAATATGCTTAGGGGCTTCGATTACTCTCTATCCCATGAACGTGCTGCATTTATCGGAGAATCAGAATGATAATGTCCGATTTTTGGTTGTTTGGCATCTATAAGATATAGCAGTCCGATTTTTATGAAATTTGGTTGAATGGTAGATAACGAATCTTAGTAGTCAAGTGGATAGCGCACTGTCCCGCCAAACAAGACGTGCGAGTTCGAGCCCCGCTCATGTGGATAGGCATGACCCTCCTAGTCAAGTTTGTGGCTTGTTGCGGCGTAGTAAAAAAAGTTCTTCAGTGAAAGAAGCAGTAATTAAGAAAAATAGTGCTTCAGGCTTTGACCCAATGGGGTTGTTATGGTCATTTAATAATAATAATGGCGCATAACGAATCTTGAGAATTTGTAAACTGTCAATCCAATCCATAAGTTTGATTTATGGTTATATGGCAGCTATATGGTATAGTGGTCCGAACCGGCCGGTTTCATGACGATAGCTCAAAAACTGAGGGGCTACTTTGCATACATACAGACGGTCAGACATGGCTCAATCGATATCTTTTGTCGTCCTGACCATTCTGAATGTAACTTTTGGGTGTCTACTAAAGACTAAAATACATGAAAGTGTTGTAAAATTCGTGCAAAAATACTTAAAATTTTGGTATTTTTTTTAGTTGTATTTAGAGTTTAAAGAGCATAATCAAAACCAACAGCTTTTTATTGTGACGGTTATTTTCAAATGAGGAGAGTATGCTATGTGCGTTAAGAGATTGATATCGGCATTTTTGTAATGCCTCTTCCCCAACAAAATCGTCGAAAACGTCATCCTATAATTAAATAATAATAAATAATAAGAATTAATAATATTAATAATTATTGATTCAATCACTTCCGTGAATTGTTTGGAGTGCTCTCCCTTCCAAAATTGACGCTTTTAACACTTTAAAAGGCATAATAACTCTAAATTTATTCTCACAATACGAATTCAGTCGAACAGATGACAACTGTCAAGTAATTCTACAACACTCTTTCGTCCTAAGCTCAAAATGGATCGTTCACGTCAGCTGTTTAGATGTGGAGAACAATCGATAGCACTATCGATACTATGGAAGGTTGGGCGCTATCGATGGCCCAAATACTATCCAATCAATAGTTTTCGTAGATGCAATTTTAACTAAAAGGCAATATCTGAATGGGGCAATTCCCAGTCAAGATATCGACCCTCTGTTATGGATCAAGGTATGTCTAAAAAAGTAATTATAGTTGAACCCAACTGACTTTCCTTCAAGAAAAGCCTCTTTTGCAAATATTTCTACATTTCCGCTACGTCCGTAGAATCGGAAAGAATATTCAGCAAGGCGAGCCAAATTGTTTCGAAGAGGCGAACCCAGCTCAAGGAAGAAAAAAAAATTTTTTTTATGTCGGGCGATAGTATCGATGACTATCGATGGTTCAAAATTGACTATCGTCGAATATCGATGGCGCCCACTATCGACAGTCTCTACAGCAGTGTTGCACATTCGCACTTTTGCAACGGTGCAATGTTACGAGAATACCCCAAGTATTTTAGCATAGCTATGTTAGATTTGGCCCATGGTGAGGGTTATACAGAGAGTTATAGGCATGTGGCTAATGCTGTTTAGTGCGAATGCTGATCTATTGTCTACCCTGGGCCGACTCAAACTTTTGCTGCCTGCCTCAAGTCGCAGTCGCAGCTAAGCGAATTGCACTGTGTGAGTGTGTGTTGTGTGTGAGTGTGTTGTGTGTATGTGTGTTGTGTGTGTGTGTGTTATAGACATTTGTGAGGTATCCCTTAAATACCAATTTATGGCACAAGCAGATAAAGTCCCAAATCTGCACTTAATCTTTTGCATTGTTTAATTTCGACTCATTGAGTTAGCGCCGCCAAAAATGCTTCGCACACACACACACACACACACACACGCACACACACCTAAACAAACAGACAAGCCGCAATTGTGTGTGTGTGTGTGTTGGTAGTGGGCGTAGGGGCGTGTCAGCCAGAACTAAGCATTGTTCAAAGGCAACGCCACGTTTTGGGGCGCCGCACTTCAGTTGCTTGGCAAATAAATCCTGCTCGACGTTTGCCATATGTGCTTGTGTGTGTGGGAGTTGGATATATATATATATATATATATATATATATATATA
>JBANCY010001499.1:0-10309 GCA_037040045.1 Phorticella flavipennis | reverse complement strand
ATCCTATAGTATAGGCAAGTGTACCATCTTTTAGCAACGCTACAAAGGAATTACAATAATTTGGTAAAGCTACAAGTGTTGCTTGAGGCAGTATTATTCTATAGAGCGATTGCCACGGAGTTAAACCTGTTGCTAAAGCAGCTTCATGTTGCCCGCTGTCTATCGCTTGATAAGCTGATCTAAAGACTTCGCTAGTTGTTGCTGCAAATAATAACGAAAATGAAATGACTACAAATAACATTTTACACATGCTATTGATGTCCACATTAAAAAGTTCCAACAATACTTTAGGTAGTCCATAGTAAACTATAAAGAGAAGAACGATTGGAGGCGTGCATCTTACGATAAACACATATCCATTACCAATTTTTTTCCTAATTGTTTTAGGCTTTAAGCGCCAACTTGTTAGAATGGCGGCTATTAAACTTCCAATAATTGATGATACAAGCAAAACAAACAATGTCACTGGTATATAGGGTATAATTTGGGAAATTGTTTTAAATACTTTGAGAATATTAAATGAGATCATTAGTTTCCCTCCTGTTTGAAATAACAATAAAAACTTTCTTGTAAGTTGTTGTACTAGAAATTAATTGTTGCATTCAGTCATTTCAATGAGAAATTAATTTATTCTCAAAGTATATAACATACAGATTTCTAGATTTTAATCAGTTAAATAATCATAAACATTTTCACCAAAATATTGTTGAGATAGCTTTTCAAGCATGCCGTTTTCCTTTAATGTTTCAATTGCTTTGTCATATTCATCTGCAAGTTCTTGATTATTTTTATTGAATAAGGGATAGGTTTGAATCCCTTTGTAGGGAACATAAGCAAGTTCATCAGAATATGAGTGATATGGACCGTCCTTAGCTTCCACACTTTCTTGATAGGATAGTTTAATATTGAAGTATGCATCATACCTGCCTTCAATAATCCATTGATATGCATCTGCGACATCAAAACTTTCCGAAGCAATAAGATCAATTGGTGTTTTTGGATGATCCTTATTAAAGTCTTCTATGACAGTATATTGAGCGTTTTGAGGTGCTATAGGGACTAGTTTTCCACTTGTTTTTGCAAAGGATTCTAAGTCTTTTATTGTATCCTGATCTTCGGAGCGAATTGCAATTCCAATCACACTCACTGCAATTCCATTTTTAGGAATTACGTATTTTTTCTTTCGTTCTTCAGTTACCCATGCTCCTTTAGTTCCAATATTATATTTACCAGTTTCAACACCGATTAATAAATCATCGTCTGAAGTAGGAACGTATTCAAAAGTATAGTCTGGAAGGAGCTTATCTATCTCTTTTAAAACAGCAACCTCGTATCCATCTGACTCTCCATCTTCATTCACATAATCATAGGGTTTATAGGATTGATTATGTGCAATTTTTATTACTTTGGTTCCATCTGCTTTTGCTTTTTGTGATTTATTTGAACCACAGCCACTGATTAGCAATGTTGTAGCTGCAATGAACGTGATGATAATGCCTATTTTTTTCATTTTTTCCTCCTCTATTAAACAGCTTCTTCTTGATATGCAGCTTCTACAGCTTCTTTGACCCACTGAATTCTTTCGTAAGGAATCTCAAAGGGAAGTGTACAATCAGCACCGATTATTAAACGATCTGATCCATTTGTTTGAATTAAATCCCACGTAAATTGTTGGATTTCTTTTTTAGATCCTTTTGCAATAAGGCTTGTTGCACTATTATCAAACCCTCCAAGAACAAATTTATCAGAAAAAAAATTCTTTCCATCTTCAATTGAAAGATTCTCAATTTGAGTAGCCCAATTGACAATTTTAAATGGATAGTCTAAGTACACGTGTAAATTATTTCTTTTTCCTTCGTATCCGCATATGTGTAAAATATTGACAGAACTCACTTTTTCAGCTCTATTAACAACTATTAGCTCACTTTTTTTAATTGTTTTTGAGTAAATTTTAGGAGTGATTCGTTTATCTTGAACGTTTTGAACGCTCAAATAAATGCCAGTAGCACCACCATCTTTGATTACAGCCTCTGCTAAATCAGCAATGTCAGAAGCGATAACATTTAAAACATTTTGAGTGATTGTTGGACTTTCTATAATGGCATTTGCTAGCCATTCATCTGCATTGTTACCCAATTGAAGTTTCAAATAAGTTGCAGGGGCAAATATATTGTAAAAAGTTGCAACATCTTCTGAAAGAGATGATATTTGAGCTTTAACAAGTTCCACTTGTTTTTGTATCCAAGGATGATTTTTCGTAATTGGTTTGATATCTTTCATGTCTTCAATTGTTTTAGCATTCTTAATTGCTTTATTTGGGTAGTTAAAGAATCCATCGCTCATTAATTTGATGAAATCTGGACTCACAGTTTTCGAATAGTTCTTGTGTCCATTAACATTTGATTCAAAAATTTCAGGTGCTTCAAAGTAATTTTTTTCAGCTTCGTTTTCTAAAAAGTGAAACCAAAAGCCAACTGGGATATAATTTGTGTTAGCCGATACTTTGTTTAAAAATTCTTGTTTTTTTGTCATGATCAATTCCTCCAATGTTTTATAAAATAAAAAAAACGTCCCTTTAACATACAAATTGTTTGTATGTTAAAGGGACGTTTTTTTCGCGTTACCACCCTAATTTATATTATCCTCACGAATAATACCTCGTCGATTCCTGTTGAAATCCGGCAATATAACGGTTGCTACCGTCTGAAAGGCGCTAACCTTTCAGCTGCTCAGAGCTCATCTTCACTCATTCGACTAACACCCTTTCTCACCATCCGGGTTCTCTTTAGAAAGTCTCATAAAGCTACTCTTCTCTTCAATGCTTTAAATTAAAAAATCATGTGATGTTGAGGTAAATTATAAAAGAAATTAATTTGATTTGTCAACAGTTTGTTTAAAAAAAATGAAAACAAAATCTAAAACTCTTTTTATAGCGGTGTTTTTGAATATTTTATTTTTGAAAATATGAAGAAAAAATATCTTAAAAAAAATAAAATTAAAGAATTAATTCATAACTTTCTAATAATGATAGTTGAAAAAATAATATGGCTTATTTTGAGGGAATTAAACAAAAAAATAATACTAATTTTGAATTACCAAAAACAACTTTAAAACTTGTACTAGCGCAAGTTTCTTCCAAAGATGGAATGATTGATGAAAATAGTGAATTAGCGACTAGACTGATTGAGCAAGCAGGAAGAGAAAATGTTGAGGTTATAATGTTTTCTGTTTATTCGCAACAGTAACTGTAGGTGGAAGTTGACTTGGGATTTTTGGCTTGACTTGTTGAGACGGTAGCATTTTAGGATATGATAATGGTTTTGTTTATTATAAATTTTTTTAAAAATTACATCGTAGAAGGTGTATGTCGTTCGTCAGTCCAGATACTTCGGGCTGGTTGACTATCATGATCTGTTCTAATTTGTTTGATGACTAGCCAGCTTTGTTGAAAGTAGTTATCCATACAATATAATCTTTTATTGTATTTAGTGGGATGTTATTTTCAAAGATGTCTTCCATGATGAATTCTTTTATAACAATTTTCGAAATAAACATATTGTTATTATTAGATTGATAAATTTGGTTGGAAAATAATAAATACCTTAAGCTACGTTACAAGCGTTACTTAGGAGTTGTGAGATATCGAGAGATGCTTGTTTATTATCTAACTGCCTTAAATGTGATTATTTGATGAACACTCTTTTTTTAGAAGAGCTGAAGGTTTCGGACTCTTTTTTTATTTTTCGAAAAGTCCACTTATCCAATTTTTTAGTTCGTATTAACAAACTACGGTTCTATTTTATTAGATGGATTTAGATAGATTGTTGAAGTATATGGTTAAGAACGACTCCTTACTTAACGAAATAGCCGATGGATAGGTCATATAAGAGAAGCAGTATCTTCTTTAAAGATGATAGAGCACTTTGAGGTTTTTATTATTCATATAAAACTTTAGTAATAAATTTTATTGAATAAATGGATTGTAAATCCTATTTTTGACGGTATGTTCTTAACCATTCCGTTCGTTCTAAATTAATTTAAAAATAACAAATATTTTGAGTTGAATCTTTTTTGAAAAAATAAAATAAATACAATTATTGTTTTTTTATAAAAATAACTTGTTTTTAATTTTGTAGTTATATATTTATTATGTGTTATTTGTAATAACTAATAATATATTGAAATCAAAAAATATAAAAGATATATATTGTTTATATAGTTTTTTATATTAGGATATATCATTTAAATTGACTTTAATCATATTATATTATATTATTTCTATGTTATTTATATATTTGTTAAAGGGAGAGATAATATGAAAAAAATGAAATTTAAAAACAAGATAGTCACAGGCTTAATCCTGGCTACAACGATGTTGGCAACATTTGGGGGCAGCTTAGCACTCTTGCCAACGACGGCGTCTGCAGCTGAGGTGATTGGTGGCGCAGTGGCCGATGATACATCTCCTCGTTCTATCACAATTTGGAAATATGAAATTAAAGACATCTCTGAATTGGGACCACGTGGCGATGGAGAAAAAGTAACGACAGATAAAACACCACTTGCAGATATTGAGTTTAAGATTCAAAGAGTCAAACCAGTTGGGGATACCTCTTTGACAGATCCCGTGACACAAAAAGAGGGAACCGCGTATACAATTGATCCAGACTTTACAGAACAAACACGTAAAACTGGATCAAATGGTTCGGTTAAATTTGATTTAGGAACAGATAATGGGATTTATTTAGTCACTGAAGTGGCAAATGCTAAGGTGGCAAAACCAGCTGATCCATTTTTTGTGTATGTACCACAAACAAAACGTGATGATTTAAGCAGTTTGATTTATGATGTTGAAGTACAGCCAAAAAATATTTTAGCAACATTGCTTAATCCAGATAAAACGGTTGAAGGTGGAAAAGGCTACTCAATTAAAGCAGGGCAAGACTTTGATTGGGAAGCAACTTCCTCTATTCCTAATGGACTTTACACTGTGGCATCTGAAAAGATGATCATTACGCCACTCTATGATGATGATGGAGAGGTCATTCCAGCACCGAATGATAAGCTTGAGGTTAACGCAGGTGATAAGATTTACGCAGATTACTTCAAAATGAGCGATACAATCGCAAAAGAACTGGCAATTAAAGACGTTAAGGTAGAAATACAAAAAGATTATGGGACATGGGAAGCCTTGACCCTTGGGACAGATTATAAAGTAAGTATTAATGGTACAGATAAAACCACGTCTCCAATTACAGCAGCCGCAGGGACGGATAATCAAGTGGTTATGTCATTAGAGAAGGCTGGGATGGAAAAAGCACAAAGTTACGATAAAATCCGTGTTGTTTATACTACCACAACCGATAAGGATTACAACGGTGTGATTGCGAATGCGTTTGATGTTGCATTTAAGACACCTGGTCAAAAGCCAGTTAATTCACCATCAGACAATGATCCTAAATATTATACAGGTGGATTTGATATTGAAAAAACTGGGGAAGATACAAAAACTGCATTAGCAGGTGCGGTGTTCCATATTGCAGAAAGCAAGGCGTATGCGGATACAAATATCTTCTTAGCAGAAGATGGCAAGAGTTATGGTAAAGCAGACGGAAAAGGGACACTCAAAGATGCACAAGATGCAGCCACTGCGGCAGGAACAGTGTTACTCACGAGTACGACAGATGGAGACGGGAAAGCAACCTTTAATGGGTTGAAATTAAAATGGTCAGACGATGAAAACGATCCTAGTTCACCAACTTACGCTGAAGACGATATCAAGCGTTCTTACTGGGTAGTAGAAACAACCGCACCAGATGGTTACGAATTATTGAAAGAATCAAAAGAAGTAATAGTAACACTTAAGACAAAAGAAACGGTTGCGTTGGAAGTAGTAGACAAGAAGAAAACACTCTTACCTTTCACAGGTGGAACAGGTACAACGATTCTAATTGTAATAGCAGTAGGCGCAATTAGTGTTGGAGCAGTAGCAATAACAGTTGATAAGAAAAAACGACAAGCAAACTAAAGTGGAAGAAGGGAGATAAGGCGTATGAAGACGAAAAAAAAGATTACCCTAATCGTCGCCTTCCTTTTCTTCATTGGTTTGATTGCGACTGGTAGTTATTGGATTTTATCGAAAGAAATAATTAACGCAAAAACATCGGACGATATAGTGAATGTCACAGTAAATAAGCAATTGTTTGATGGTAGTGCATTTATTGCTGAAGAAGATAGTTCATCTATTGAACTAAAAAGCAAACAAAATCAATGGGTGTCATTACACATAGGGACGGCGTCTGCTTTAGAGATTTTAGAAAATGGACAAGAAACGAGTTTACCTAGCTTATCAGAAGATGACTTTGATATTCAAAAAGAAATTGATAAGTTAAGTCAATCTAACGCAGTTAAAGAGTTAGACACGATTGCTTTTGAGGTAGAAGAGGAAGAGGGGTGTGTGGTATACGTTCGGTTAATGGCGGACCAGACATTCAAGTTAAAACTTACGCGTGAGGAAGGCGTCAAGCAACCAATTACATTAAGTAATTTAACGACACCCCAAAGTGCTGAAATTTTTTTGATCTTCCCGAAAGTGGAAAATTTTATTAATTGGAAAGATGGACTCATCACAGATAGTGAGGAAACAACGGAGATAGCTCCAGAAGATACTTCTATGGAGAGTAGTGATTCAGAACTATCGTCTGATGATTTAGCCTCAAGTGGTATTAGCGTAACGGATCCTTTCAAAGTTAATGTTGATGTGGATAGAATTGTGGGTGTAGCACCTTTTGATACAACGGACGATCCTGGGTATGCTAGCTCCCCAAATGGAGGCAGGCTTCGAACGTTTGATTCTGCCAACTATACAGTAAGAGCAGGGATAGAATTAAACATGTCTATGTACAAATCATTACGTGTTCGATTGGATACAACCATTGATGGTGCATGGCGAAAAGATAATTCTGGACAAGTGAGGCAAACAGCTGAGATACAAAATGGGACACTTATAACAGCAGAAGATGGAACTAAAACGGCAAAACATTCCTCGTGGTTAACGGTTGATGGGACTACGGCACAAGTTTTTTTCACTGAGACAATTAATTCGTATGGTGGAGTGAATAATGATGCCATCAATACTCAGTTTGTTATTATAATAGAAAGTGCAGTTACCACTGCTGGAGAAACAGTCCCTATTAATCAAGTGATTGACTCGAGTATTTCTCCCAATCTAACCAATACGATGTATCTTAGTGCTAAACCTTATGTCGATATTAAGATGACATCTAACTCAAATTGGATTAATGAATTTAACACGTTAGCTCAAACTACAGCGAAACCAGACACATTAGTGGAAGGTGTTGCCGCTTATGCTCAGCTAAAGCCATTACCGGGAAGAGCTGATATAACATCAATCAAAGGCGCAACCTATCCAGTAGGTGGCATCAAGTATACGATTAATCAAAAAATTTTTTATCAATCTGAGGTTAGTGGAGAGAAAAAAGAACTTGTTATAGGGACAGATACAGAGCCTGTTCAGGCGATAATGTATCAAGGTGGGCCAGGAGAATATGCTAGGAGTATCAGAAAGTTTACACCAGAATATTCCAGTTATTCATCTGTCTACAATTTTTTATCCTCTCAGGGAACACAAGCACCATATGGTTATGGCAATGGTCAAACAACTTATAATACACAGGGTGTTTATGACACAGGGAACCCAACAGTAAGTAATGATCTAACTAACAATACCATGATAGTCAGTAACACGAATTATAAACCTGTTAGTTTAGGAAAAACTAAGTACTATTATGGTGGAGGCGTTATGCCAAGTAATGCCGAACCATTCTCAACAGTCTATATGCAAGCTGTATTTCCTTACGAGTATATAGCGAGCATGACTGGAACTAATAGTAATATGACTTATCAATTATCTGTGTCCAGTGTTGAATATGAGAATACGACACAATCTGTAGAAGCAAAAACTGAAGTAGTTTGGGATAAAAAATGGCCTGGTTCAATTCATACATCAACTGCATTTCAAGATGCTAATGGAAATGGTTTGAATAGTAATCCTTCGACAACTAACTATTACCAAAGTGTTGGGGATGGAAGAACAACGCAAGGGAGCAAGCTGTGGATTTCAAGTTATCAGGTAGCAAAATCAAGTGCTGCTGATAGAACCGTCATATATACACGTTGGAATGCCAATAGTTTTCCTTACGATACCTCTAGAGAAACTACCGCACTTAATACTGGATCAATTGTTTTCAAAGGATTTTACTATGGAGCTGGTCCGTCTGTCCCTGACCCTAGTCTTCGCTCTGCAGAGTCAATAGATTCTCAATATACTTGGTATAATAGCGTATCAGACGCCACTGCAGCAGGAGCGACCATTACTGCCATCAAAGCAGAATATGGCGGTGGCAATCCTTCGGGACAAGTATGGGATCGGTATAGAGTTCCTGTAATTGCATCGGGACAAGTAGGCGTAAAGGATGCACTTGGAAATCCAAATGTAGCGTATACGAATTCGTTTAATTATGATAAATCTAATAAAGATCAATTAATTTTGTATTATCCAACAAACAGCGAGCTAGATTATGTCCCAACTGGCTATAATTCGGATGGCATAAAGACAACAACAGCTAATCCAGTCAATCTTTGGGGAGATACGCTTTATATTAGCTCCATATTAATTCGTCCAACGATTACTGCAAATAAAACGAATTACAATCCGACAGAAAACATTACATGGACGGTAACGGGCGATGTAACGAGTGTTTCTGACGATAATCATAAGGTGGAACTTGCAGTCACGATTCCAAAAGAAACCAATTATGTATATGGAACAGCTAAAAACAATAAAGGAGAACTACTCCCAGACCCAACCATTGTCGAAAACAGTGACGGGACGAAAACCTTGACCTTTGTCCAAGATTATTTAGTGGCAAGCAATCGTAATCCATCAGTCTCATTCGAGACGTCGATTGTTTCGTCAGAGTTAAACTTTACAAATAATCAAGCGACGTTAAATGCCAAAGTCGTCTCTCAAGTCTGGTTAGAAGATAAGCCAGATATCAAAGATACATCTTCTGTTGCTGATCGTACTGCAACAACATCTGTCACTGTAAGCAATGCCGGTGTTATTATTGTTGATAAAGTAACGAAGCAACCATTTGTCGAGTCTGGGAATGAAGTTGACCCTGCTGAACCGTCTGTTGAACACCCGACGGATATAACTTATACGATTTCGTATAAAAATCATACATCAGGAGAGTTAGAGAATGTACGAGTATTGGATGTCCTACCCTACAATGGTGATGGTAGAGGAACTGCCTACTCGGGTAGTTATAGTGTCGTAGATGTTACGGATATAAGCACAACAGGTGAAATATGGTATACGAACAATGCTGTATCGGTTAATTTAGATCCCAATACCATTAATTTATCAGATGGAACGTGGAAAAAACTAGGAAGCGATCCAAGTGTATTAAAAGACGCTAAGGCAGTGTTGGTTGTTTATCCTTCTTTAGCACCAGTTAAATCTTTTCCTTCTTCTTTTCCCCTCAGCCCAGATGGACAACAGGCAGGGGATATTTCTGCCACTCGTCCTACATTACATTCCAATCTAAATCAGAAGGTCAATGGTGTTGTGTCTACGTCTTCTGTCTTGGGTCGAGAGCTAAGTGGTGTAGCATGGTTTGATGATAATTTAAATGGGATTCTGGATGCTGGAGAGCCACTTGCGAAGAATATTCCCATCAAGTTGTATCGCACCAGTCTCATCAACGCATCTTACAGCCAAGAATTAGTAACAGAAACATTGATCGGAGAACAATTAGTTGACGAGTCAGGTAATTCACTGGTGTTGACAGATAGCGATGGGAAATATGCGATTCAAAATCTTCCTGAAGGAGATTATGTAGTAGAGTTTGTGGTTCAAGACCAACTAGCGTCTAAAAAACTGCGAATAACGGACGAATTAGTTGGGACAAATGAGAGTATTAATTCAAAGGCAAATGTCATAACAGGGAAAACCAACCCTTATAATGAACCAGTTCTGTCTCAATTGCCAAGCCTAGTAAATACCCAAGGAGTTTATAGTGTGACCAATGTTAACATTGGGCTAATTCAACCAGGTCGAGTACGACTGTTTAAGTATATAGCTGGGACGGCAGAAGACAAAGATGGCGACGGTAAATTATCAGATGAAGAAAAAGCAACGGGGACGCCTTTGGCAGGTGCTGAGTTTGATTTATACGATGCAACAACTGATACTAAACTTGGAAGTGCTACAACAGGGGAAAAT
>JBANCY010001498.1:0-10309 GCA_037040045.1 Phorticella flavipennis | reverse complement strand
AGAGGTAGAGGTAGAGGTAGAGGTAGAGGTAGAGGTAGAGGTAGAGGTAGAGGTAGAGGTAGAGGTAGAGGTAGAGGCAGATCGCGCATAAAACGCACCAAATGTGACGCAGTTATAACTCGAGCGAGTGAAATGACATTTGATCGATAAGAGAGATTAAACAGCACACGGCGGGCACATCCCCCCGGGTACCCCTGCCCAACCCTAGAGGGTTACAACATGTGGCATTGGGGGTGGTGGGGTATGCTGTGTGTGTGGCATACGAGAGTGATATACGAGTCGTGTGTGCACCTGTTTGTGTCAGTCGCCAGCTGAGAGGTTGGTCCCCCCTTCCCATTCCCATTCCCGATTTCCGAGTTATTCCTGCTGCTGGCAAAGTAAATAAAAATCCAACTAAATTGAATTTCGCAACACATTTCGTACGATATTTTGCATATGCCAACTGCCAACTGCCACGCCCCACTCACTCGCAGTTTACAGTTGCCATTTTGTTATTTGTATTTGTGTTTGTGTTTGTGTTTGTGTTTGTGTTTGTGTTTGCCTTTGGTATACCCTCACTTTGGGGGCATAATCCTAAGGCCACAAATGATGTAATTGTTGTTAGGAAAAAAGGTACAGGCATTTGTCGAAAATGTTTAGGTAAGCGACCCCATCAATTGGCAGTTAGGAACTCTCAGTTCGAACTGAAACAAAGTCTGCAGCTTAGTGTTTTATGTGGCAAATTCCCTATATACAAAGCATTGACTGAGCTTATGACCCTTTCCCGGTACTTTTTCGACATTGCACTGACTAGCAAATAGTATTATTGGAGAAACGTGTAGGAGTTAAAAAGTTTTATTCAAAGTATTGCCCATCGCTAGCCACAAGTTTTTCCCATCTTCTGGAAGAACAGTTCCATGTATTTATCCATTTTTTTGTTTTCCTTCCCAACGAAATGTTTCCAAGTAAGTTTTAAGGATCCGACTAGCATGTGGTCGAGGTTTGTGGAGCTGCAAAATTGATTTGTCATGTCCATCCGAAAATTGCTGTCGCTTTTCTTGCAATGTCCGATAAATAGATCCATATGTTAGATATCTCAACCTATTATAATTATAATATGGCCATAACAACCGTAGTGGGTCTCAGTCTGAAGCACTTATGTCTTTATTTCTGCTTTCTTCACTGAAGATTTTTGATACGATGGCCGACCTAGTTTTTCAATGAGGGTCATGTTATCGACATGGATAGAGCACGAACCCACAGCCTCTTATTTGGCAAAAAAGTGTGCTATACAATGGTCCACCGAGGTCGAGAGTTATACGTCCTTTTAGAATACTTTCTGTGAAAAGTATTCACTTGATTATCATATTAAATGGAAAATATATTATTAAGGACTTTATCTATATACTTCATCTGACCCATTTTAGCCTCAATGGATATATCAAAATAGAAGCATTAAATATTGATATAGAAATATATTTTCTATCGATAAGTTTCTGCTCTTTTGTCAGAATAAATTTCCTTGATAAAACATATAGATCCAAGGGTGTTCCAGCTTCCACTTAAAGGACCTAACAATAGGAAAGAATATATACAAAAATATCGATAAATTATGTATCGATATTTGTATTTTTTGTTATG
Organism: Phorticella flavipennis; assembly: GCA_037040045.1. Taxonomy (NCBI): domain Eukaryota; kingdom Metazoa; phylum Arthropoda; class Insecta; order Diptera; family Drosophilidae; genus Phorticella; species Phorticella flavipennis. The sequence continues at coordinate 8,689 of JBANCY010001498.1, read as the reverse complement.
AGCGACTGACATGGATGTGTCGGAACACAATATATTGTCCAAAGGGTGTCGCTGCTTCCTCACTTGAAAGACAACTGGCGGATTTTTGGTTTTTATTTCCTTTTAATTTATCGGCATATAAAAATCTCCATGGTTCTCAGGGTTCTTGTTTGGGTACCGCATGCAAATTTTGTTGGTCAGCTCTTGTGCTGGGCGGGGGGTGGAGGTCAGGTCAATGTTTCGACCCCGCCGACAGCCGGCAAGCCAGACCTTTGGAAACCGCAAACTTGCCGAGATTGAAAGCAATTTCTGGCTGCCATATGCCATATGCCATATCTGGGCAAAAATGTGAGCCGTTGGCAAAAGTTTCGGGAACATGTGTGGGAAGGGGCGGACGACTGGTCCATTGGGAGCTGCTGTGGCGTGCGACTCATATTTCACGGGTTGTGCTGACAGCACGGCGAGAGCAATTGGCGCACAGATGCTTAAAAAGAAACAGGAGAAGAAGAAGAACCTGGAAAATTTTAGCAGTTGAACTTAAGAAAAATGCGTGGCACACAAATGAGTCGCACCTGATGTGTATGGAACCAGATTGGGATTGGGATTGGGATAGGGATTCTGATGTGTGGTATCTGGAGTGGGTGAAGGGGGGATTGTTGGGTCATGTTGTTTGCCAGAGTCAGTGAATAAATTCATGAAATGAATGTGTAAATAACTCGGTTGACTAACTGCGGTGCTTAGTCGACGACGGCACTCGATTTGCAAATTACGAGTATGAAAACGCAGCTCAGGATGTGTGAAAATGGCAGCTTGGAAAGCACTCGAGAGATGCCGCAACAGCCATATGTATAGACAGCGCTGGAGAGGTGAAGGATGGGGGTACTGATGTTGAGATTGAGATTGGGACTGAGAGACTGAGACGATACGTAGGCAGCGGCGGAGTCAGAGGCCTGCCAGGCAAATGGCATTATCAAAATTTACATACAAGCATATCCTGATTATCCTTTAAGCATGAATTATTGAAAGCGTAAATACAGCCAGAGAGACGACACTTTGGCATTCCTCAAGCAGCTTTTCGGTTCGGAGCTTAAGTGGCAACTGGCAACTGGCAACTGGCAAGGACAAGGACTTCATTTGCACATGACAAACTTGAGAGACAGCCGTTGCCAGCCCTGACCTGACCTGGCCAGGCCAATACCATTGACAGCATCAACAAATGCAATTGAACAAAAGCTGAAACCGAACTCAAAAACAATGTGAGGCAAGCCGAAGATTTCATACACTGTTCGAACTGAATTCGCAACAAAAACTAGTCAGAAAAAGTCAGAAAGAAACTTCAAGTCTATATAATAGTAACATTTTACATAGGCCTAAAATTGTAGATGACTAAAATTTGGTACATCAATAGATAATAATGAATCTTAACTAGGCATAAATTTTCACTCAAATATCTTGAAAAACTTAAGATATATGGACAAAACTGATTTCAAGCTGTCAAATGACTCAATGACATATTAGTAGCATTATATTGAAATTTATTGATTAGGCAACTATTTAAAGTGGTTTTTTAAGCTAATGTTGATAGAAAGGGAAATCAATTAAAATTTTGAGTTTATAGATTTTAACGTTTTTACAAGCCCCAGGGCCATATTGCCAAAATTTAAGACAAAATGTTTACGAAATGGAGAAAAATTCGTTAGGAAAAGAGTTAGATTTAAAAATCTCGAACAAAATGGCATAACAAGTCAAAATCGGTGCAGTTTTGGTTGAGCTATGATAATTTGAAATTTACCCAAATGGGACATTTTTGACTTTACATGTTCGAATTCTACTCGGTTTTAGGCCGATTTTTCGGAAAAAATAAAACTCATCTGGCGAACTTTTCAAATAGTTTTTTATGAAATGGAAAAAAATGGAAAATTTAAGTTTTTTAATTTTCAAAATTTTTTCAAAACACAGGGGGACCCTTACCTAAAATTCCAAAAATTTCAAAAAAATTTTATTTTTGCTATATGAATAAAATTTGAATAAGGAACGGATCGAAATCAAAAATCATGAGCAAAATGGTATGGCAAGTCAAAATCGGTGGAGTTTCGGCTGAGTTATGAGTTTTCGAAGAATGCCCCCACTGGAGATCTTTGCCTGACATGCTAAAATTTCAAAAATCAAAAATCATCGTCATCTGGCGATGTTTTAAAATAGTTTTTTATGCTCATTTTGATGATAGAAATGTAAAGCACTTTACATTTTGAATTTTATTTCAAAATTTACAAAATTTATAAACAAAATTTGTTAACGAAAGGAAGTTTGAATGTAGAACGAGCTTGATTCAAAAATCAAGAACAAAATGGCATGAGAAGCCAAAAGAGGTACAGTTTTAAGCGAGTTATAATCAATCTAATGATTATGATCAATATTAGGGGGCCTCGGTTCAGTGGATAACGTAATGTCCCGCCAAACAAGAGGTGCGATTTCTAATCCCGCTCATGTCGTTAGGCATGACCCTCCTAGAAAAACTAGATTGTGGCGTAGGATTTGAAATCCACCCACTTAAAAAAAGTTCTTCAGTGATGCAAGCAATAATAAAGGAAAATAGTGCTTCAGGCTTTGACCCGATAGGGTTGTTAACGCTGTATAATAACAATGATCAATATAATCGATATAAATTCCAACAAAAGTTTAGGAATTGTGAAAACAATTAGCTTTCAATAATATTTTTCTTCCTCTGAGTAGTTTTATTTAGATTTTTTTCTGCAAAGGCAATCTTTGAATTCAAATGTTATTGGGAAGTGTGGAGAGAAGGGAAATAAGGGTATAGAGTGCTTCTAGCATAAGTCTCCAAATGGCAAGTCAAATGGGTGGAACCTTGTCAGCCTCTGCTTATCTATTGCTGATTCGCTGGTCCTCTGCAACCATCCATGGGATTTTTACCTCTCCATACTCCGATATTGATATTTGTGGACTTCTACCAGATTTCCAGGCCTTATGAGACAAATCTGCGGACAGAGAGAAGGGCAAACAGATGGCAGACGAATGGTCATATAGGCGGACGAATAGGTCTGGCAAAGGTCTTCAATGCCTAAAAGTGAATATACTCCTCTGTTGGGAATAGAGTATCAAAAGTGAAAACTTTAAGTAGAATCTTTAACTTGCTTCGGAAGCAGCATCCGCATCCGGTTTGGGGCTCAGCTATTGCCACACGCCACGCATTATTATTGTGGCATGCATTGCGCTTGGCTAAATATGCTTTTGGGCTGATGCCTCTGCTGCTGCTGCTCCTTCTGCTTCTGCTTCTTCTTGTATCCTCATATCCTGTGTGTTTGTTTTGTGTGTGTGTGTGCGTGTGTGTGTGTGTGTGTGTGCAGCTCCTGTGTGCAGCACTCCTGCTGTGTATTGTATGCCAAAAATCCTGTTAAAAGTTTGCCATAAATCCTATTTACATATTTCGTCTTTTGGTCGAACTCAAAGGAGTAGAGTCCGTCCGTCCGCCCCCGCTCAAGGTTTACTAGTTTTGGGCCATATCAATTGTTTAGGCAAATAAATCATAAGACTTCCTGCAGCTGCCTGGGCTCACTCCCCCTCCACCACCTGCTAGTTGCCGCTGGGTGACGTTGCTGGTGTTGGCGGTGTCGTGGCTAAAGCCAAAACCGAACCGAACCCAACCAAACGAAGACAACTCCTTGTGGCGGCAGCCTTTTTTGGCTTGACTTGGCTTTGGCTTTTGCTTTGGCTATTATTGTATTGTAAATATTATTGTTGTTGTTGCTGTAGTTGTTGCCATTGTTGGGTGTTGACCTCGTTTTCAGTTCATTTCGGCTAAAATTTCAGCTCGTTGCTCGGTCTGCAGTGCTTCCTTCCTGCCTTCCTGCCGTCCGCCTGTGTGCTCCCAAACCAACAACAATTTCAGCATTCAACTTCGATTAATGTTGCCAAACGGTTCTGCGCATTGTTCTGCCCAGCCACGCCCACTAAAGCCCAACTGCCCACACCGCCTGCCGCCCCCGAGCTCCCTTGCTCCCAACGATTTGTTTACCAGTCATCACACTACCGACAGTTACTTAGGGCCAGTTGCGAAACGTCAAGTCATCATGCAAAGACGCCGCCACAAGATACAACCACAGCCCCCAATCCTGCCCCAGCGCCAGCCCCTGCTCCAGCCCCTGCTCTGGCTCCAGCTCCAGCTCCCAAATCCTAATCCGCATCCGCATCCTTCAGTGGGCGCATTTGTTATGCTAAAGATTCGCTTCGCATATGCTTCTTGGAAGCAGCTCAACCTTGGCCATATTTTGAATAATTGCGAGACGCCAGCTTCGCTGCACAGTGGTTCACGATAGCTGATAATCTGACAAAGATTAATTAATGCAATACATATTTTTCTTTCGTCCCCTCCCCCGCTGCCCCTCCGTCGCCGTAGCAACTAATAAAGTGCTCGTAATCTGCCTTAAGACTGCCAACGAATTAATTACACTGACTTTGGCAATTAATTAAGTTGCGCTAATTAACTGAAAATATTATTGATAACGTCATTTGTTTGCCGCTTTTGCACCACTGTGCACAGCGCTCGATTAGATAACTGAGCGATTTTCAAGTAAATTGAAATGCCTGCCACTGGCAGCTGCCACGTGGCATGTCGCCCAATCCATACACATACGCCACGCCCCCTCCCCCATTCCACCTGATATCGACTTGTATCGCCCTGTATCATCGCCATCGCCATCCACATCACATCGCATCCGCTGCTGATATAAGCCAAAACATATTTGGCTCTATGAGATTATTTCATGGGAAATTGAAAATCCTCTCAAATTGCCATTTTGCATTTCGCCAGGCAGCGACCATTTCCGTAAATATTATTACTTTCTCACAAAATAAATAGACCCATAAAAGGCTACACCCTGTTAGGCCTCCGCCTGCGCCGCCGCCTGCTCCTGCTCACGGTTTGACCTTGCCTGGACCACGGCGATTCGCGGGTCCAGTCGATGAAACCAATTCTCTTCTTGGAGTTTCTTAGGTGGGACAATCTTTAGTGTCAACTTGAAACTTCGGTACCCATTTAAAATGGGTATCAGTTGTGCTCATTATGGACATAAGTAACCCGAAAGTGGAGAGCTGTCCAACTTTCTGCCTTTTCGCCCAACCGTCTGGCTGTCCCTCTGTCTGTCCCTTATATAAACGGTTGAAACTGAATCTATAAAAGAATTATCGTCAATTAATCACATTTATTTAAAATTTGTTTTGCCATCGATTTTTTTATCGATAAAAACTTAAATTTGTGTACAACATATTTATATACCATATGTGGTCCAATTTTTTAAAAAAAATTTGAAAAATCTGTCTAAACTAAGGGGGACTCTTACGGAGTTGATACGTTTAAGACGATTATTGCAAGAAAAACGTCCGCAATTTTCGGATAAACATGTCAAAGTAGTTGTACAGCACGAGAACGCTAGACCACATTTCGTTGGGAAGTCCTCTCCCACCCGTCGTATAGCCCAGTCATTGCACCTTCTGATAACCATCTTTTCCGATCGAAGGCTCATGGCCTGCCAGACCAGCACTTCATCTCTTACAAGGAAACAAAAAATTGATCGATACATGGATCGCATCAAAGAACGAATTTTTCTGCCCTTTTAGAAAATGTTTTATATTATAAAATCCATAAAGCCTGAAAATAAGGCAAGTCTGAGGTTCCTAAAAGTTATTATATTTGGTTTATTAACTTGAAACGATGCTATTTGACAATACTGAAAATTTCATAATAAACGCGAGAGAAATACAAAAGTAGGGAAGGTGGAATAAAGGCTTGAACAGCAGGTACTACTTATGTACTATATGCATGTAATTACATATGCTCAATGACTGTAGGACAAGCAGAACAGAGGGTAATTGCTAGTCGAGCACTCTGAAGTGCAGTATAATGTGACGTTTTTAATTAAAGTTGACTATTAAAAAGTACGTTAAGCACACAGTTGATGCATTGCTATAATATATATATAATATGTATGCTATATATATGTATGTATATAGGCAGACTAATTGTATAATATACAACGACTGCCGCTGCTTCTGCCGCTGCCTCTGCTGCAGCTGCGGTGCGTAATTGTAATAATTTGTTGTTGGCGGCGTTTTTCAATTTGAATGTTGCGTATACGCCGTGTATACCCTGAGCTGTGGGCGGAACATGGGGCTGAGGCGTGGGCGCTGAGCTCCCCAGCGACGTCTTTTGAAAATAAAACGTTGCGTGTGGCAGCAAAGCACACACAGATACACTCAGTGCACCCCCCTTCCCACTGCACACACACACACACACACACTCTAACTGAAACAGCATGTTGAGTTTTTGTGGCGGGCGCCTAAAAGCACGCAACACTTTTTGGCCAAACTCAATTAGTTGCCATTTTTTAGTGTGCGGCTTTTTTGTTTGCCCCCGTGCGCGCGCGTGTGTGTGTGTGTGTGTGTGTGTGTGTGTGTGTCTGAGCATGCTTATAGAGCTGCCATTTAACTGGGGTAAACCACTAGAAAAACATGCCCTGACCCTGGCAATTGAAGTCGCAATTGAAGTTAAAGCCACAGTTTCAATTGTGCCACACATTGTGGCACACTCACTCACTCACTGACTCACCCACTCACTGACTCACTGCTGGGATTTTGTGTGTGGGGCAACTGAACGAAGCAACGCTGACAGCAATATGACTCGTATATGTGCGGGATATGTCAGACAGGCGTGCCCCAAAGGCAACAGCAGCAGTAGCAGCAGCAGCAGCCACAGTTTTCCCCTCTTGGGAAAGCAGCCAGCACTGGTGGAGCCACTTAAAAAGCGGCAGAAAACAGCAATAATAATAACCACAAAAATAATAACAACCCGCACACAACACACACGTCCAACACGACGTGTGCATACCCTGTAAAATCATTCAACTCGTGCAACGCCTGCAACTCACGCGTCAGATTTATTGCTTAATTAATTGCGGCAAATGCTGCGTTTTTGTTTGTGCCACATTATATAAATATATTATATGCATATATAGATATATATATAATTTTTTGAAACTGTTTTTATTAAGATCCGAACAACCAACACAATTGCAATTTCAATTAATTTTAATTCATTTATTTTCATATATCATTTTCAGGTGTCTGCCTCAGCCTTGCAGCATTTATTTTCATGGCAAACTGCTGCCTGCAGCGCTCCCCCTGGCTCTGAGCTGTCGTTTCGCAGAATTTTCCAAATTTTTTATGGATTGTATTTAAGGAGCCACCGGTGCCACAGGAGTGGCAAACGCAGTGGCCATGTCCAGCCAAAGCGGCTAATGCAGCAGATCGATGCTTGCATTTGAGGCGAGGGTTGCATTTTCTATTTCTAAGCATAGCTGTTTTGAGCGGATTTCACTTAGCATATAATGCTCATTGTATAACTTTCTTGAAATTGTTATTAAAGAAATAGAAATTTCAATTGTATAATATATATTTAGCTAAGATATTTGGTGGAAGAGTTGCAGATCAATAAATGAGTTGAAATATAGCAGAAACGTTAACTTAAGGTAGAAGTTTGAATATATCATATATTTACACTCTTTTCGAAGAATATAGTATATTCACTTTGTTCGAAAGTATGTAATGCCCTAAAGGAATAGTCGATGACCTCCAAAAGTTGCACTTAGAATGGTCAGGAGGACAAAACAAACCGATATAGCCATGTCCGTATGTATGTATGCCAACTCGTCCCCCAGTTTTTAAGTTATCCGAATGAAAGTTGGTACACAGCCTACTTTTGTTATGCGCCAGCACATTTGTCGGAATCGATCGAATCGGACCACTATATCATATAGCTACCATATAACCAAAAATAGGTTTTGCCCAAATATCTCATGTTTTCTAAAGTATTTCATTGAAAGAGCATATACTAATTATATTTTTTAATATCTACCGCTCCACCAAATTTCATTCAAATCGGACTTCTTTTCAATACATGTGACATATAACCAAAAATCGGGCTTGTCCATATTTCCCATTTTTTCTAACGTACTTGACTGAAAGCTTACATACTCCCAAGACTCGTTGTTATCTGAGGCTCCAGCAAATATCATAAGGATCGGACTTCTATATCATATAGCTGCCCTGTAACCATTAATAGGTTTTGCCCATATTTCCCACGTTTTCCAAAGTATTGGACTGATAGTTTATATAGAGCATTAGCAAAGAGCTAATGAACTTGACCAGGCCAAGCTCGACAGTATAACAGAATATATGTTATCCAAATTCTCGGTACGATTCCCATATGGTTTTCAAAATTTCACAAAAGGTTTCGTTAGTCACAGCCAATGCAACTGCCAACTTGTGTTGCATTTGACATAAATTTTCAGCAAGTTGCAGTGGCAACAGTTGCATCAAGCAGACATCTTGCAACTTATTGCAGCTTGAGAAACACAGCGCAGCTGCCACAACAAAGTCAGCTTTAAAGCTACAGCAACTAGCCGAAAATATGGCTTTACACACAAGAAAGTTGGTTCAGCGTTATCTTAAGGAGGTTTCTTAGGAGTTGTTGCCTATACCAAATCGGCCTGTATGGTATTCTCCCTCCGGCGCGGCACTCTGTCCTCTGGCCTGACCTACAATGGTGATGCCATTCACAGCGTAAGCTCCCATTGCTATCTAGGAGTCCACATGGATCGTGCGCTCATATGGAAGGCTCATATCACGGCGGTTAAAG
>JBANCY010001497.1:0-10321 GCA_037040045.1 Phorticella flavipennis | reverse complement strand
AAAAGCAGGGGAAAAAGTGGTGCAGTGGTTTTGTTGTCAAAGGGAAAAACAAGTGGGGAAAGTGTGGGGAGGTAAACAGTCCCCCCGATCCCTTTTCCTTCCAAAGCTCACCGCCCCCCCCCCCCCCCTGCTGATTGTCCAATCCTGTCCAGCTTTGGGCTGGCCACTTGGAAACTGCAAAAAAGATTAATGACTTTTATAAAATTTATTATTGCTGTTGCCGCAACAATGACGTCGCTGCATCACCTAAACTTTCATTCAACTTACCCCCCTGATAACCCCTTTATACCCCCTGGATAACCTTTTGAAAGCCCCACCACCCTCAGCACCCCTCATTACACCACCAATGTCAGAGCACTTGGCCCCCGAGCTCTTCAGGCGCTCGTTTGAAAATCGTTGGAATTTTCAATATGGCTATAAATTGAACAAGTTGTTCCCGCTGCTGTTGGAAAATCTGGTATCCCCCGATCCCCTCCTATAGAAGTGCCTCATTTATTATGCAATTGCCAATGCATTGTCGCACAACAAACAACAACAACAACAACAATCGAGCCAACGAGCGAAAGTATAAAAGAAAATCGCAGCGTCCTTCAAAACATTGACATTCAAATTCACCAGAGTCCCCCTCGGGGTCTGGAGGGCGAGTGGGTCTGGGGAGGGGTCTAGAGAGAGACTGTTGGGAGAGGTCTCTCGCAATGCTACTCCGAAAACCCCATGCCCAAACAATCCAGTGAAATCACAGCTTGTCACGCTTTTAGCCATTCCCTCAGCTATAATTTATTTTAAAACATCAGCTAAATTATCACCATGGGACATTTTAAAATCATTTTTTTGTTGACATTTTCTTTATTTATTTTATTTTTTTCCCCATTTTTCCTTTTTTCTTTCTTTTTTGACATGATTAATTATTGCTGCATTGTTTAGGCTTCAGATAGCGCCGAATGCTTTAAACTAAACTGGGCGAAAAACCCCAAAAACAATTCCCTTCAGTTAGTCAAGTTTTAAGCAACAACTGAACCGAAAACATAACATATTTTTATACACTTTTCGCACAAAATGGCATATGCACTTTGTGCTGAAGTTTGTTGGGCTTGGCAGAAAGCGTCGGAGAGCCTTAAATATTATTTTTGGAATAGTTAGGGAATCGACTAGACCCTTAGCCCGTCTGTTTGTCTCTTGTCTCTTGCCAAACATGCAGTGTGGATGCGAGCTGCACTCATGTCGAATGTGTGACCCTCCTAGAAAAACTAGGCTGTGACATAGGGCTTAAAATCCACCCGCGTGAAAAATATCTTCAGTGAAGGAAGCAGAAATTATGACAAATAGTGCTTCAAGCTTTGACCCGATAGTATTCTTAAGGTCATATAATAATAATAATAATATTTCTGCAACTAAACATGGAGTTGGTCGTTCCAAAATTAGGCACAGAAATTGCCGAAAAACCTAATAACTGTCTGCAGCGGGCGACTATGACATTATTCTGGGGCCTCGGTAGAGCTGTGGGTATCCCACTGTCCCGCCGAAGAAGAGTCGTGGGTTCAAGACCCAAACATGTCTAGATCTGGCTACGCTACCATTTGTAATTTAGTACGTTCCATTAAATCTCAAGAGCATGGATCTATTAACAAGCAAGTTATGCATCTTTCCCAAATCTCATCTTCTATTTCTCTTACTTTTTTAGAAATTATTGCAAAGCCGATACTTATTTTAAGCCTTGTACTAACTATTCATTAGCTTCGAGGTTCAAATCACCGCATGGGTATTATATTTCCATACCCTAGCATGATATTTTAAATTTCCTTAGAAGAGTGTCAAATTTTCGCTGAACCGAAAAATACTGCTTTTCCACTTATTTGATAATCATTGCTTTTTTCCCCGAAACAAAATGAGCTGGTTTAACTAAAGCTGAGTAGTTCGAATGGCTAGAAAAAGGCCAAGAATTGCAGCTGTTTAAAGCTAAAACATGAGGCACGTATTTGGTACCCGATACTCCATACACTTTTAACCATTTTCAGTTCAGTTTGGACTCTTTTTTTTGGCATCGATCTGTTTCTCTGGTATCTCAGTTTAGCTCCATTGCGCCACATTTAGCGAAATGTTGGTCTATGTTTATGCCACACACACACACACACACACACACACACACACACACACACATACACTCTCATACACACATACACTCTCTCACACACACACATAGCTACAACGGGCATTGGTCCTGTTTCGTAGCATACTTTTAGGCTGTGGCAAGGGTTCAACGGTTTTCAGTTAAAAAGCATTCGAGTGGATGAACAATATTTATTGGTTTTCATGCGCCTGTCCATGTCCATGTCCATGTCCATGTCCGTGTCCATGTCCATGTCCGTGTCCGTGTCCAAGTCCATGTCGTTGGCCATGCCTCTATTCCACTCTGTTCCTCCTTCTGCCTCTCCATCTACTCCTCACAGTGTATGTCCATAGTTCAAGCTTCCGGCTTGGTAGTGCCAATCAACATACATATATCTGTATATGTATATATATAAGTATACCCCACTGTGCAGTAAAAAAAAGTGTATAAAATTCAATTAAATAGAAAATCTTTTGCTGTCTTGGGCTTTAACCCGCACTCATTAAATGAAAATGTGTATGAGGTGTATACGAGCCAAGCCATCAAATGAGCCACAGATTTCAATTAATTTACCTTCTGTTTTCCTTTTCCACTTCCTCCTCCCCATCCTCACCATCTTCTTCTTCTTTTTATTTTTATTTTACAAAATTTTAAGGAAACTGATAAAGTAGCCAATTGGCGCCCAATATGGGGCATATAAATAAGCTATAAACACCGAAATTGCCAATGCTGCACATGAAATTGAAATAAATGCTTAAATGGCGCCCAACGTGGGGCACATATGAATCATAATTGCGGGCAACGTTGGCTATGAACGGGCTTTTAGATTGATTTAAAAGTTAAAGCTGAGAGCTCAGCTGAATGAACCATTCAAATGGCGCCCAACGTAGGGTAAATAAATACTGCAATGGGGCCCAATATAGCTTATATAATCTGTAAAATTGCATACAAATATAGAGTATTTATAACTTGTATAAAATTATAAATTTATGGAATTGTTTAAGTTTCGCATTGGCAGCCAACGTAGGGTATATTAATTAGTTAAAATTTCGGGAAACGTATGTTATTAATGGTATCATGAACTTTTAAATAGATTATCAAGTTAATGCTTCGAGCAGCGCTAAGGATTTTAAATGGCACCCAACGTAGGGCAAATAATATTTGTAATGGCGCCCAACGTCAGAAACAACGGCTTAATAAACCATAGATTATACCCGTTGTACAAGAGCATATAAATAGGGAGTATTTATATCTATAATGTGTGGGGTATATTCATTAGTTTTAAAATTAGGAAAGTGCTTCATATGAGGGCGTTCTGTTCAGGAAAAGAGATTGTCCTTTTCTATTAAATGGTGCCCATCGTGGGGCATATACTCTCTTATATAGTTATAGAAACTGAACAATTAACACAATGGCTGTGTTTATTATGATTTGTGAATGTCTGAATATTCTGACTTCCTAAAAATAATTAGTTGATGGCGCCCAACGTAGGGCTCATCAATTCAAGACATTTCAACATGAAACTGTCAAAGCGTTCCCAGGAACTTATATACAACATATTGCATAAACTTTAAGCATTATACAAAGAGTTTAAGACATATTTGCTTAGGGAACAGCCCTTACACCCCGTACTTGGACAGACAAGAGCCTATAAATCAATCAAATGAAAAGTTCAAGCTGTCAATATGATCTTAAAATTACAAGTGAATTTGTCATTTTGATATGGGATTCGATTGTCTGCAACTGTTCTTGCCATGTTTTTGATGTTTTCAACAACTGTCGATCCCGTCAAATACCTGAAAACTTATTTAAGTCCATCAAAGAGGTAATTTCAATGATTTCATGTGGGCTGAGCGGGTTTTTTGGACTCAGTTGCCATTTGGGCATTGCAATGTCGGCTTTGTGGCTGCGTTTTTGTGTGTGTGTGTGGGTGTGTGTGGGTGTGTATGATAAGAGGATGGTGGTGTGGTGTGGTGTGGTGTGGTGTGGTGTGGTGTTGTGTTGTGTGGGGCGGCAGTTGTCAAAGGGGTGTGGCATAGCTGTGGATTTTTACGGCTGCTGGCGGCGTCAGCGACAACGGACTGACGCCACCCAAATGTGGGGAAAATGTGGACCAAAAAAGAGGACAACAACGAGAAGAGAGTTCAATCGAGTCAGTCAACAATTGACACACACACACACACACACACACACACACACACACACACACACACACACGGAGGAACACTCGGAAAAAGTGTCCGTTTGTTGTCTTTTTTACTTCGATATGGCCAAAGTCAATCGGTTGGCTCTCTCTCTAGGCCTTTTCCGCACATATGTAGCTGATTGAGAGCCTATATAACTGTATATATATATATATAGATATATGTCTGTCTGGGTGTATATACTTGGGATATTGCGGCTGCTCTTCACATGTTGCCAGAGAGGTTAAATTTTTTGGTCGGCTTAGTGCTTAAATACATTTGATTGTAATTCGCTTTTAAATTCGATTCGTTACGATTTTGTTGCGATTTGTTATTGGATGTAATGGTGCGACATCTGAGCTCTGAGCTCAGCAAGCCCCAACCCAATCCAACCCCAACCCAACCCTAACCCAACCCAACCCCAAAACAGCTCAAAACACGTTGCATACCGTTACAATTTTGGGGCTCGGAAACGGTTTCGGTTGCGTTTTAGATTTTAGGTTTTAGGTTTTAGGTTTTTCGGATACGGGTTGAGCGCACGTGTGTGTCTCCGTGTAGAGATTTTTAGGTAGGGTTCTCATGTGATTAATGCGGGTCACACAAATGCAGGCAAAGATATACCCCAAATATACAAATGCCTCCCCCGAACTTCCCAGCCCTACTACAAATTCTACCATTCCCAGACCCCACAGACTGCACATAGTCTGTATTTATTTAAACTAGTTTAGTGTCTTTTGACTTTTGCTTATTTGTTGTGTTGTTGTTACCAAATGACTTGGTTTCCATCTCTGTCTGGGTCTAGACCCCCCACCGCCACCCGAACGGGTCTACTTTAAGAGCTGTGCATATTTGAAGACAGCTTTATGTCCCGAGTGAGAGTTGCTTACTTTAAAACTGGGTTAAAATAATACGAGCATTGTTCAAATATGCCTGACAACCTGCTTAATGATAATGGGTCTAATGGGCTTGGAGTAGCCAAAGTAAGAATGTTTTATTATGCCTTTGTTACGCTATTTATATAGGCTCTCTGCCAGTTAGAATAGATTCGATTAGCCAGTTGAGACGTTGAGGTCTTGAATTTTTAAAAATCCTTAACCAATTCGAACTGTGGCCAATGGCTGCTGAAATTTTTGATTTCATGAAATACTAAAAGCACCCGCAAGATGGGTATCGTGCCTTGCTGAAATTATATATTCTAACCATCTTTATATTCTGTCCCAATATTCATAGATACTTATATCCTTAGCTTTTAAATACCATAAAAACATAAAGAACTGCAAAATTAACTAAAAGGCGCCCAACGTATGCCATGAAATGGAGTTATTTGGATTACAATTCCAATAATCACCACTTAGTGGTCACTTTTTGCTATATATACATAATAAAACTGAAAAAACTACAATTTATCAAACTAGTGCCCGACGCACTATGGTATTTTTACGTTTTTTTTTGGAAAAATCGCGCCACACTTTTCAAATTTGGTAAAGAAGTGCGTATTCCTACAACAGTGAAATACAAGGTCGATTCCGGCATGTAATAATAACCAAGTATACGTTTTTTGAGTTCCAAATTTGTAGATTAGATAATACATTTTGTTTCAATTATTGCTGAAATGCTTCTTTATACATTTATTTGTTTCTAGATAGTTATTTGCACCAAATCTCATAATTCCACAAACTTAAGGTTGGTCAATTATTATTATTTATATGCCCATAACGACCCTATCGGTTCAAAGCTAGAAGCATTTTTGTTTTCCTTCATTTCTGCTTCCTTCACTGAAGAACCCACGCCACAACCAAGTATTTCTGGGAGTGCCTATTGACATGAGCGGGTCTTGAACTCGCACCTCTTGTTTGGCGGGACAGTGCGCTATCCACTGGTCCACCGAGGCCCCCTAGTTTAGTCAATATATAGTAATTAAATAATTAAATTCTTAGAATATATTGAACTATAGATGGATCGATATTGTACATAAAACGCACAAAAATATTTATCAATTTCAAGCCATTATATTTATTTATATTCTTGGTTGCGTTTTCTCTATACATCTGTAGGCCATATATCTGACATATATGATACACACCTCTCATAAGTCGCCTATAAATATAAAATTATGGATCAGGATCTTTTAAGTCTAGTAAAAACAAAACTTACATCGGAAGGTTTGACATATGCAGAATTAATTATCGATTCTTTGGCAATTTTTCTTTCTTCAAATTAAAATTAATTAATTTTATCTTGACTTTTCTGTTCTTTGGACTATATACGTTTACGCATAAATTTACTTTCTTCCGTTCATTGGGCTTTAGCGATATTATTTTGGAGACACTTAGGGTCAATTTCTTGGTGTCTCCTCTCATGATTGTGTCTTTTACGGTCAACGTTAGTTTCGATGTCTCAGAGGTAGGTTCAACCTGTTTCCTGATGGAACAGACAATGGAGTGTGGCAATTGAAAGAATATTTTCCATTATTTGTATACTTACACTATTTCATTCATTATTTTATCGGAATTTCTAAATTCGGCTGCAGAAATATGGTGAAAAATTGTAGAACCAATGAGATATGTGCTACCTTCCTTGTCAGCTTGACGGATGTAAAAGAGTGTTGTAAGATGTTATTTCTTTTCGGTAAAACGATGCAAGTTGTAATCGATATCTTTTGTGAACATTGTGAAAATGTTATTATTATATGGCCATAACAACACTGTCAAGTCAAAAGCCTGAAGTACTTTTTTTTTCCTTTATTTCTGCGTCCTTCATTGAAGAACGTTTTCTACATGGGGAGATTTGAAGTCCTACGCCACAACCTAATTCTTTTGAGAGAAAATTGTGAAAATGTTAACATATTTAAGATTTCGACAATTTGCGTAAAAACAAATAGAGATTAGGCAGAGATATGTAATGTATGTGAGCAATGCATAACTCTCGCGATTACGAACCGATGTTTTTCAAATTTGGTGGAACGTTAGATAATAAATTTGGAGTATAAATAGTTTTGTGCGGTTTGAATAACAAATGTCGCTACTTGGTTGGTATGCCGGTCTTTCATCTGGCAACGCTGGCACTTTGGAGTGTCATCAGTTAAACTTGCCGAAACGCTTCCCAACACTTCGTTGGGAAGTCCTACGACAGCAGCCATAGAGCTTATACATTGTTCCTTCTGATTACCATATTTTTCTATCGATGTTTCAAGGCCTGGCAGATCAGCACTTCTCTAATTATGATGAAGCAAAAAAATGGATATGTTTATGGATTCGGGATTTGCCAGAAATATGGCAAAAAGTAGTGGCTAGCGATGAGCAATACTAGCGATGAACATATATATACAATTCGGTCGGTTACGATAAAAATGCTCTCGGATAACAAAAGAAAGTTATGAGCCAAATTTCACCACGATAGCTCAAAAATGAAGGAACAAACGGACATGGCTATGTAATATTTGTCCCCTGATCATGCCGGTGGTGTCGTTTGGGGGTCTAAAACACCTTCTTCTATGAATTGTTATTTGATAATTTGTTGCTCTTCGCCAAGACTTGTTTTTCTTGGGCTGATGTTAAAGACTTTAGCTACAAATCTTATATATTCGGAATTTCTTAAATCTTGTAAAGGCCCAATTTCGGACGAATTTTTGACTGAAATTATTTTGCATATGTTAACAATTTGGTTTCTGAGCAATTGAATTGCTTTTGATTTATTGATGCATTTTCCGGACATGCTCCGTCCCGCTCGACTTAAGAGTTCGGGCGGTATCTTTCCCGCCGACTTCGTCACACCGAAAAGTTTCGATTTGTTTAATTTGTTGCTGCAGTTGTTATATTTGTTGTTGTTGTTTGTTGTTGTAGTTGTAGTTGTTGTTTGTTGTTGTTGTTTGTTGATAGTTGCTCTATTTGGCAACAAAGTTTTACGGCATGTCGCACACATCGAAGCCGAACAGTACCTCCGGAGTACCCCCAGTACCCCCCATTACACCCGGAGTAACAGCAGTCGCCTCCCATCTTCCGCCTCCGGACGGCCCCCAACGTTCGTTCCATTGCGCACAAATCATTTTCAAATACAAAACTTTAGCAAGTTTGCTGCTGCAATAAAGTTGTTGCTGCCACACCTCCATGCAACATGCACACGCTACTGCTAAGACCCCCTCGAAGCCCTCCTCTTGCCACGCCCCCTGCCTAGAGCAGCGTGTCCTCCTCCTTATCCTGGCACTCCGGTTAAATGCTGCCTGCATTACTTGAGGGGGAACCACCCTGGGGTTTTATGTATCAGGTAATTTGTGTTTTAAAACTGTAAAACGTAAATTTAATGGCAACGTTTAGGTGTTGCAAGGCAAGTTGTTGTTGTTGTTGCTGTTCTTCTTCTTCTTCTTCCTCCACCTCCTACTCTTCCTCTTCTTCCTCTTCTTGTTGTTCTGTGGCACTGCACTATGGTCATAATATACCCTGGCCTTTGGCATAAACCAGCAATTTGTTATGAAGAACCCGAGCTGAGACCACAGTCGTGCCTGACTTCGTCTGACTGTGCTAGAGCTGGACACGGGGCCTCGTGAGTCACGAGCTATGTGCCTAAAATATTATTATTATACAGCTATAACAACCCTATTGGGTCACAGCCTGAAGCATTATTTGTCTATTTTGCTGCCTCCTTCTAATTTCTCCTTAGAAGGGCCATGCTAAGTACATGAATGGGACTCGAACCCACACCTCTTGTTTGGCGGGGCAGTGCGCTATACCCTCCACCGAGGCTCCAATATTTACACAAAACTATAGGTATAATAGGTATCGTAACCTTACTATCATCCTTTACCCCGACTGAGCCGTGGATGAGTTTTCATCAAGCCGTACAAATAGAAAGAAGTAATAAGTCATTTTGACCCATTGTCGGCAACTTCAATAACCTATATGTTTCTTGTTTATGAATTGATCGATCGGAAATTTTTCAGTATTGCTTTATGGCTTAGTCGTAAATATATAGTCTTAAATTCAAATTATTATGTTAAGAGCTATATAATTTATGGGCACTTATTAAATCTTCAGAAGTTGAATAAAATGTCAATTTCCTTTTTTGTTTTTTTTATTTATTTTAACGAGAATCAGTCTATTTATAGACTAGAACTTATCAAGATACTTAATAAAGAAAATACTACGTAACATCGCTAAACATTAAACATCCGACAGGTTCTCGACAAGTTGAAGAGTCGGAAATATCATAATTGGCAACAATTTTGCACAATAAATGATCTATCAGTCTGACTGAGAAGAGTATATTATTATTATTATTATATGGCTATAACAACCCTTTCGGGTCAAAACCTGAAGCTCTATTTTCCTCTGTTTCTGCTTCCTTCACTGAACAACATTTTTATGTGGGTGGATTTCAAATCCTACGCCACAAGAGTATATATGATGCAGAAAAGAAATATGAACTTCATTAGTCAAAAGAATTTCCACTTTTATCAAAGTATTTCAATTAAAAATCGTGCAGACCTCAGAGACTGTCGAATCCAGAGCTTGAGTGGCTGAAATTCGCTGTTTTCCTATTAAACCATAGATATAAGTATATATTTATGAATACATAACTATTTTTTATTCAAATTTGTGCAAGGATTATAAAATTCGTATGGTTGGTCAAGTGATTTGCATGTATGTCATGACTATAGCCCAATTATCTGGCGCAGTCAGCTATGACACATCTCCAAAGATTGACCTGAAAATTTAAAATGATGTCTCACAATGCAATACAATATAAAAAATATCCAACTTACATCTGCTAATCATTCATTTTTTTCTTTTCCTTGTGCGCTTACGACCTGCAAAGGAATCGAATTTTCATATTGTTTCGCTGTCCTAGGTTTCCAGTTGGGTTTGGTACTTACTTTTTCCAATCGGATCTTCTTTTTGAACTTCGCTAAGTAAAAAACGCCGTTCTTTTTATACATCATAAAGTCGGGGCCCGAGTCATCATATATACAGGACTTGACCCGATATTTAGTCAATTTATCTTCCTCGAACTTGGCGAAATACTTGCCACAGTTCTT
>JBANCY010001496.1:0-10326 GCA_037040045.1 Phorticella flavipennis | reverse complement strand
GTTGTTGACAGTTGTTGCAAGTTGTTGGTGTTGCTGTTGTTGTTGTTGCTGTGGCAACTGTCGCCGACGAAAAGCGTTGAAAATAATTCGCATCGAAAGAGAAAAATAAAATATTTTGTGAATGCAAAAGGCAACAATTGCTTTAGGAGCTCGAACAATAAAACTTTTGTGGGGTTCACAGTGGAAATCAGTGGAATGCCAATGCGTGCCTAGAGAAAGGTCGAAATTGTCGGGGGATTCTGGCAACACGTTGGGGGCATAAAATGGGGGAAAAAAGAAAAAAGAAAACTGTCAGAGAAACTGTCGAGTGGCATTTTGAATGGTGTGAAACTTAAGTCGATTTTAATGCTCATTTTGACGGGTTATTGAGCAGCCCGACTTAACGCTAGACCAAACAATGGCAACAGTTTAAACAACATTCAGGTGACTCAGCAAAACAAAAGTTCGGCCATTTTGCGGGACAGCCAAGTGGAGTGGAGGGTGGGGGGTGCCAAAAGGACCGCATCCGGTGTGCCAGACCCTGTGCTAGACTGCGATTTACATAAATGTGTCAGCATAATATGCCTTAGTTAAGCACAACATTGGCCCCCGAAACGATGACGCATACAATTTGCATAGGGATCGAGCCTGGGGAATGGGGGGCCTTAGGAGTCGTGTATGTGTTGGGTTCAGTGCTTGAGCCTTAACCAGATTAAGAAGCTAAATCAAATGTAATCAAAGCGCGTAAAGAGCAAAATTAAATATACAAAAACCGTATGAGACACAACACACACACCAAGAGGAAACAAGTAAGGGAACACACTAGTGTCATACCCTGTACATACGTACTTGTAAAGCTTATGTTCGATTGTTATGAAATTTTCAGAACAGTTTTACTAATATTATTTATTTGTGTATACTCAAATCAAATGTGAAACGTCGAATATAGTGCCTGTAGTCGATAAAATCTTATTATAGATAAGGAGTTGGCATCTTGATTATGTTTCTGTTAATTCTGTAACAAAATTGATGGCTTAAACTTCAAAATTCTGCTTAGTAATAGTTTTCAATAGAACTACAGATAAATATAGACAGGCAATCAAAATTGAAAATAAACTTGATGTGGATTGCTATATCTATATACCAAATTTGGTAATTCTCTCATTACTCATTGTAATGTGTATCTATTTACCAAATTTGCTGTCTCAAGCTCTTATAGTTTTCGAAAATAATGCCTTCAAACAGACAGAAAGGTACACAGACATGGGTGAATCTCATCAAAATATATGCCTAAAGCAGACTTCAGTTTAATACCTCAATTTTAACCAACCTAATATACCCTCTTTCATATACTCTCGTGTACTTTCAATGGGTATCGAAAAGCAAGAAAAATTGAGTCTTATCCTGGGGGCGTTGCTTTCAAGAGTTTCCCTTTTGCTTATACTCTTGCGGAGTTGTCTTAATTATATTGGCAAATGTGTAACGAAATGAGGAAGGCGTACTCATATATATATTCTGAATGTTTAGAATATGGATGACTTGCCGAGTTAATATAATTATCTCTGGAGTCAAGAGCATATGAGTATTTCCTAGGCATTCCGCAATTTGATGAGCATGCTTTTTTTCTGGCGGAAAAAAACGTTTCCTGAAAAGTACATGCTTCCTGCTCTTTGTATATTTCAGCACAAAAGGTTTTCTAAGCTTTAGAAAAACTGCCTATTCAACTTTGAAGTAAGTTGCTTCCTGAACTTCCTGGATATAGGCTACGTCTTGAAAATGTTTAGCTGTAAAAAAGCTACTTTAACAAGCCTAATTGAGCTGCTATGAAGCTGGTTTCTAAGAAAATTTTCAACACAAAAGATACATTTTGATATAGTTGGTGTATTTTATAGCTTGACAAATGCTTTATTATGCCATTAACTGTACCAAATTCTCTCTCCCCGGAACTTCAAGTATTCAAAGAGCATTAAAACTTCGTGGATCCCCCACTAAGCAATTCCTTTCAAAATTCTTGGCCTGCTGTAACAATTTAACGCTCCAGGCATTTGAAGTTAATTTAAATTTAATTCCATGTACGTGGAGCGTGCCTGACAAATACGTAAATCCCCACAGATTACGCCCAAAAGAAAAAATCCCGCCTACGATTTGCCCTTAAATTTATGCTCCCACCGCATTGATTATAAGTTCTTACACCATAATGAATATGTTAAATATTTTTAATCTTAAATTTAACAGGCATCGTGTTGGTCCCTGTCCCTATATATATATATATTTGGTTAGCTGCCAAAATGAATAATGTAATATAATTACGGAATTTATTGTACACTGAACTTGGCTGATTATTAATTTATGGTCAGTAGACAAAAGCTGACCGAGAGCATAATTAATATGCGAGTGCTTGGGACAGTCCAAGAAGGGACAGGACAGGACAAGAACGGTCAGGACAACACAGGACATACGGCGACTTGACAATAAACAACGTCAGGGTTCATTGCCATGAGGGGCCTTACAATCGATACTTCAAGCTGTGTCGATGCCTCTTAAGATGTGGCTACTTTAAAGGTTGATGCATTTGATAACCTATTGGAACGCCAAGGTGTGTACACATTGTGCCCCCTCTGCCCACTCTCTATCTCTTTGTCTGTTGTGTTTTCCTTCATTTCTCAATTTCTTTTGCTATAGGTAAAAAAGCAAACATCCTTCCGTCGATGTACGTGTTTCGGAGTGCTGCTCCTTGGTGTCCTGCCAAAGGTGAAAGTACGCATAAGCCCTTGTGTATAACAGCAAATGGCAAATCGATGCGTAATTGTACTAGTCCCTGTGGCATTTAAACACATTTCTTGAACTCCAAATTTTACAGAACGTACAAAATGTACATTGCTAATGTACGAAATTCATTTCCCTCGATGCAATGGCTGCCAAATTAAAATTGAGCGAGGTTTCGTTTTTGTTCTTATTTGAAAATTTCAGATATAAAAGTTGAAAGTTAAAGATACAATGTGTTGGTTAAATATCTTAAGAGCGGTAGCTTAAAGTTCAGAGCAATTCCACTCTGTCGAAACAATGTTCTCTCTTTTCAAAATTCCTTCAACCATAACTCATCCAGAAGTGTTCTCATTTAAATTGAGATTGTCTCAAAAAGTGCGGACTGTTTTAAGATGGATTTAAGTTAGAATAAGATATAAGTAAGACTCAGAAATTAAAGCTTCTTTCGGACATAATCCCATAATCCTCTTGGGATTTACACCTCCCACAACTCTGTCAAAACTAATCCGCAGTGAGTTCAGAATAGATAAAAATCTGGGGATCCGAAAGATCTTAAAATGCTCAAATTTTTGTTGAGGTTTGATCTTCAGAAAACCCATTTTCGGTTATTCTGAAATTCAAGAAACTTTCGACATCTTTAATTTGCATCAGCCATAGCTCAGCCAAAATGTCTCCGATATGACTCCAGAATAGATCATATTGTGTATATTATTTTCAAGTTTGATATATTTTCGGATATTTCGGAGTTGAGAAATTTCAAGGTCTTTCATTCCCCATTACCCTTTTTCAAACTATACCAAACTCACTTCCACTGCGCAGTTCTTCTCCAACATAAAACCCTGCCCCCTATTTGAGCACTCGTTAAGATACAACCTATTAGTTTTATAGATCTTCACTTCCGCTAGTAAAAACTATCTGTACCCAATTTGCCGTTCATATCGAGCTAATAAATTAATTTCGCGCGACCAAACATCAGTGGCAATTTGCTAAATTATTTAGAAGAAGTCGTAAAATTTGTTTATTACAAAACATTTTGCAATGATTTTTGTTATGGCCACTTTTAGGCAAATGCCAAAACGGCAATAAACAAATGTTGGCAATTTGCATAATAATATTCAATTAGGGCAAAACTTATATCGTCTGGTCACACTGCAAATTTTAGCTCGTGTGTGTGTTTGATTTGTCGTTGGGCTTTTTTCCGTCTGTTTGGAATAAAATCATCAACACCGCCACATTTGTTGAGTGGCAAAAACAAATTACTGTGCCACGGCAGATTGCTGGGGCGTTGGGCGTGGCCAGTGGAGAGTGGAGAGTAAAACCTGCGAAAAGGCAGTATCATTTTTCACAGCAGCCACGCCGAGGCAGAGGCAGAGGCGCATTAAATTGCTATAAAGTCAGCGGCACAGGAAGTTGAAAGCTGGCAACATGTGAAAGGACGTAGCAGGACGAAAGGACGCAGCACGAAGGACATGTAACTTTTGCTTGTTATAAATTTAATTTTTCACAATTCAGAGAGCTCAATGACTGTCTGGGCTCGCAGGATCGTAATTACGCAGACAGAGAAACGGACTGGTTGTAAGTAAATTGAATTGTTTGCCTGGCTTGTTTGCAGTTTTCTTTGTTTATACACTATACGAGGGTAGATTGACTTATAGACTGAGTGGGCAGTGGATAAAAAGCAGCAAAATTGGCACACAAAGCAAGCTATAGCTCGATTTTGAAGCTCTTTTTGTTTGGGTTCTTTGGGCAGTTGTATCTGCTTGTGTAGTGTATTTAAAATTCTGCTAGTTTTTTTTGTAGTGGAACCTGCTTATATTTCGTTTTGCGTGTTTGCTAACGCTTTGGCAATTTTTATGTGCTGCAATTAACAAGTGAAGTGCGCGTTGGCTGCTGACGCCGCCGCCTCCGCCTAAAAGTAGGCAACACTTGCCGCATGCCACTTGCCACTTGGCCCCATGGCACATGTGCTGTGCTGTGCGGCTTGTCATTAATCAGGATGGCGACGGCTCCTGTATGTGGTTATGCAAAAAACACTCTGCCCCATTCGCCGTGTCCTGCCCCACGTCAGTCTAATGGTCCTTAAATAGCCTGTTACACGGCAATCGTAATGAAATCGAAATGAAAGGGGGAAATGCTTGGAAATAAATCACAGCCCGAAATTTATAGCCGTCGTCGCGCCACTAAAAATATATATACATATATATAAAATTGCTACAAATTTGCGTCAGCAACAGCCATTAGCATTGCGGCCATTATAAAGCCAAAACATGCGCCAAACATTTGCACATTTTGTTTATTGAAGAGTTTGCCGCAAATCATTTGTTGGGTTTTCATTAAAATTATTATTATCGCTCGACAGCCGCATGTAAAAATGCGGTTGATTGAATTATTTTTGTAAATTTATTTCTCACTGTCGCCGGAGTCGAGTCGAGGAGTCGGAGAGTCGAGTCGGGGAGTCGAGGAGTCGAGTCAAATTGAAAATGCCAGTCCAGAAAGTATGTGATTGACGTCAAAAGCCTGCCTGGCATTTACCAAGTCGAGCGTTTTCAATGGAATTTGAATGAGGACGAGATTCACGTACAAAGTGCTGCTCATTTGATGATGATCGAACCGTGCCATAAGCCCACGAGTCCATGAGTCCATGAGTCAGCGTTTAGGGGATTTAGTCTGTAGTTTTAGCGAAATCATTTCGAATAGCGACAAAGCAACGTGGTCCAAATCGCTGTTTAATTGGAAATGTAAATCCCACTGAATCCTCTACATGGGCTTTTATATAAGGCTTTAAAATGAGAAACAATTGGCTTTTATTCTCTAAAGTGCAAAGATTTGTTTGTAAAATATTGCAATATATCATTTAAAATCACACAATAAGATGTAAAAATATCAAGTTACCTCAAATTGCAGATAAGATTATTGCCATTTTTATACACTATTTGTATACACTATGTTTGATTTTGTGCTGAAGTTTGTAGTGCTTTGAAGACATCCCGAGGAAAACTAGCAAAAGTTGCCTATAGAATGGTGAATGAAATTGAATGGATCATGACAGTTTTTGATCTATTGTATACATGGCCGGTTCGCCAATTTGTTGTGTAATTAGCAATTTAAGGTCCTTAAATTATGTATACACATAAATTTATTTACTACCATGAACATATAAATACGCACTATATTAAAATTTACTATGCAGCGAGTGACTAAATTTTCACTAAAAATCGTTGCATACTTTTAGGCTTTACAAAGAAATTGCCTGAACAAAGAGTTTTACAGTATTGTAGCTCTTCGAAAAGGACATCCAGCGTGATTTAAAGGTTACCAATTGGGAAACAAGATCCAAAAAATATTCACAAGTATATGAAGCCACTTGTGCACTCAAACAGCCTGAATAGTCTTATTTTACACCAAAGAAATTCACAGCATTCACTTAACAAATTCCTAACAGCTCTGCTCAGGGTATTCCCCAGTCTGGCAACTCCAACTAGATGCTCTTCTTCTTATTTACACAAACCTTTTTGCAACTATTTTTTTATTTCGTTTATTTCTTTTCAGTTTAATTAACAAATTCAAAAATTCATTCTTATTCACTTTTTATTTATTACAATCGAATGGCTGCAACTTAATTTCCTGCAAATACTCCAAGTATGAAAATAAATAAATAAAAAAATCAAGTTAAATCAAGTAAAAATGAAAATGCACTGAAAAAATGTGAAGAACTAAAATAAGCAAAAAGAAGAAGACAAATAATGGCAGAATGGGAAAAATCCAACCAATTCACTGGGTATTACGTATGCATGTCCAGGGCTTCCATTTGTCGAGTGCACTGAAGTATTTTGTGTATGGTTGGACGTGATTGCCTTGGCTGTTCTCTGTCCTCTGCATTTATTTGCATATTTACCTGCTACCAGATGTCGCCTGGACTGACCGGGATACACCTGCAGCTCCATCTCACACATCGACCTATTTGAGATTGAAAAGGAATTCAGGTTGTCTCACAGAAATGTAAATTGAATGGCCTGACAGTTGGCATTTGAGCTCTGATACAAAACTGATTCTAAACGAAGCAATTATTGGGTAACTACTACTACTTTTTTGGGCTCTCGTTACGACTATTTATTTGCTTCAACTGACACAATCAACTGGCAATCAGAGAGTGTTCAATAAACTTTTAGATTTCACTTACTTTCGGGTTAAATTCATTGTTTTAATTGATATTAACTGGATCGAAGTGTGGAAGTTTGTTGATTGAATGAGCTTTTATTAGAAGGGTTATTTGAGAGTTTAGAAATTTTAAGTGTCGAAGGCTATAGGAAAAAGCTAACTTTGGAATTTGTTTTTGATCTAGCTTGAGGTAATATGATGCTTCCTTTCGTACATTATAAATTCAAGCTCAACCTGTTTATACTATTGTATTTTCTTCAGAAACTTCATAATCCAGTGAAGGAAAATCAAAGTCAAATTGTACATCAAAATTCAGCATAAATAGCTATAAGCTATTTGCTGTCATTGGGCTTATCTTTGTTAACTTCAATAATTGTTAATATTTGTAGAAAATTGAACTTGATGACATTGACATGGACATAGTTAAACCGCAAAGAAGCTGTCATAGTCTACTGCTCAGGCAGAGTAGTTATGCCAACTTTGTATGAATAATTATGGCACATTCATCAGTTATTCATAAAGTCGAGAGTCTGCTAATGAAATGCATAAAGTTGACTTCAGTCTGCTTGGGCCTCTTGTCCCTTATTGCCCGTAGGGCGACATGTGGTATACAGGAATTTTGCATAACATTCATATTACAGTCAAATTAAAATAATAACTTATAAAATGTTGCTGCAGTAACTGTTGTTGTAGTTGTAGTTGTATTTGTTGTTCTTCATCTTTGCTCTTCATTTGCACTAAAAAGCAGGAGAATTGTGCGGTTGGCGCAGCTTAGTGTTAATTCCCAAGGAACTGAAGTGAAGCCAACTATATACTGATGCACACACACAGTGTACACACACACAGATACACACACATACACTCACACACATAGTCCTTTAGCTGAAGGCATCAAGTGCCATTTCGCATGAGTAAGTTGAGCGGAATTAAAAATGAAAAAAAGAGAAAGCAAAAAGAAATTGCCAAGAAGTTTTCGCTGTGAACATTGTGAAATAAAATGAAATGCTGCCTGTCTTCTTACAGCAGAAGGTACTTTATTGTTGTTGTCGCTCTTACGTCATTGCGGCGCCAGAGGTTAAAGTGCAGCAAATTAAATTTGGCCTGTTTCAAGACAGGAATTTAGACACGACTTCCATGCCCTGCAGTCTGCCTGTCACAGTGAGTAGCTTAGTCGGAGCTGAGTCGACTTTTGAGTTGTTCCAACTTTGTGTTAATATCATTTATCTAAAGTTATTGAATTACCTGATGTAAGTCAAGATTGTTAGCATACTAACCTGACCAGGAGTTACGCCTGGGACACAGCTTTTGGCTGTTGCAATATTTCTATTGAAAAGCTGTAGATACATCTTAAGCTGACTTTGGCATGTTTATAATTTTCTAAGCAGATTAACAAGATAAGTATGTTATGTATAACTTTTTCTTTGAGTTTAAACATGATTAAGCATGGTATTTGGTTGTATAGTTGACATTTCTGAGTATCCTTGGCTGTTGTATGACATTTTTTGGCAGCAAGAATCGCTGAGTTATTTTCTGGAGAGTGCGTTTAGGGGTTTAAAGAAAAACGAAAGCTAAATGTACCTTAACCTTGGAACTTTAAGGAAGTAAAACTTGAATAGTTTCGATTGTAAAATAAATATAAAAAATATATCGCAAAGTTACGCAACTAAGTCTCCGCTGTTTTTAATTAGATACAAAAGTAACTAGTAGCAAACATTCGGAGAACGCTTCTCCATTTGTTTAAACAAAAATAAAGTTAACTATACTTTATTTATCGAACTAAGTGAAAATTGAATAATCTTGATTGTAGAAAAATCATAAAAAATTTAAAGCAAATTTACGCAACTAAGTTTCCGCTGTTTTTATTCAGATACAAAAGTATCTATCAGCAAACATCTGCTAAAATATGGATTCTGAGAGCTCCAATGCTAAATGATGCTTCTACGCGTTATTACTGCTGAGTTTTGAGGCCTATGTGAGGACCAAAGGAGCTCTAAACGAACTCAATCAGGGCCTAGTATTATGTCATCACAAAGCAACTCTTGCCATCGAACTGATATCCTCCAACGTATCTTTGCTCCGGCAACAGCTTTAACATGTCATTTTTACGCCAAAAATCTGCTCAAATCTTGCCGAGATATGGAATTTTGATCCATTCTATTTCACAATGTAATTCATTGTCTATTTATACAGGGTATTTAATTGCCTAACACCAATTTGGCTTGAAACGCACTCAAATGCTTAATGCGTTTGCGCCTTTCTTATGGAATTTGTAAGTGCCTGTACAGAGCGCACATGCAGACAATGAGTACACAGCATATAGATACACTTACACACTCATACACCTACCCACACACACTTACACACTCACACCCACACACACACACACACACACACACACACACACACACTTGCAAAGTTAGCATTCACACATTTTATTGTGAATGGGCGCAGTTAACAATGGCGTCCCTCGTTTCACTTCCGCCTGCGTCTATTGCCAGGGCTAGTCTAGGCAATGCCATGCAGTTGGCCACTTGGCCACTTGGTCAGATAGATACCACTGGCCACTGGCCACTGGCCACTGGCCATGGGCAACTGGCAACTGGCAACTGGCTGCCCAGTGGGTGCTCTGGGGGGCTGTGCTTCACTTGAAATGCATATTTTTAGCAATTACGCTCCACTCGTTTTCACACAATGTGTGTGTTTTGGGGTGTTGATGTTGCCGTACAACAACAGACAGGCTCAGCCGCATCCGGAAAAGCCTGGCATTGAATATGGCTTGTATCTATGTTTTTGCAGTTGGACAGCTTTGGTGTTGGGGGACACTTTAAAGTCGGCTTTAAATTGCAGTTGGCTTGAGGAAAACAATTCTGAAAATATGATTTGACTATGATTTTGTGAGCAAATCACGCTTCATTCGCTGGGCTGAGGCGAATAAAAGAAAACAGCTGAATATTCCTGTGGGACACGGTGGCTATGGTCATTGAATACAAAGTCAGAAGGTTGTCCCTAGATAAACACAGTTTGATCAAAAAACATATTAATTCCATTATGGCCATGACAAACTAGCTAAAAGGCAGTCCAAAACAGGAAAGTACAATATGGAGAAGAAGAAGATGAAGAGGAAGGAGGAGGAGGAGGAGGAGGAGTAGCAACAGTAGCCACAGCAGGTCAACTCTCACGATGCGACACGCAGACGGCTTTGTCAACATGGCGTATACGCACTGTGGGCCAGGCCAGGACAGGCCATGCCTTGCATAAGTAGCTGAACATGAACGAATTTGATACTGATTACACATCAAATGCCAAGGGGAAACAGCAGAGCAAATGGTCAAAATGGCTGGCAACACAGAAGGACAACAAATGAACAAACGAAATGTATAGAATACAATACGGAATATTATCATATCTCTGGGCTACTCACAA
>JBANCY010001495.1:0-10333 GCA_037040045.1 Phorticella flavipennis | reverse complement strand
TGCCTGTATTGCACTGTTGGGATCAGGGTATCTCGTAGTCGAGCTCACTCGACTAGAGCTTTCTTACTTGTTTTTTTATAAAAACATTACTAGACATATAGTAACTTGGCTTAAGTCAAACATTTCTTATCGACAAAGCGCTTCAATCATATTCAATCTTAACACAAGGGCAACAATTTAGCAACTTTTATAATCAATACCCTAAAATTTAAATCCCATAAGAGACTCACAATATTGAATCCAAAAAACTATAATATGTATATTATATCTCTGTTAAGAAAATCTTATAAAGAATTACGTCATGTTCTCTGTCTCAAGAACCATTATACGTGTTCTACAGAATATTTATAAAATTTTATTGCAAGACAGACTTAAGAAACATCAATCAGGACTTCAATCATGTTCAATACTAATGGAAGGGCATCACTTTAGTATGACGTATCACCAATACCCTACAAATATTGTTATATGTATATGTCTATAATATCCATCTCTATCAAGGCTTCAATCAAATTTAATCACAAAAGCAATAAAATATAACTTTTTTTTCAATTCTTCTCTCATAACTCTTTTGGGATATATCAGTAACGACTTCAATCATGTTCAATCTTAGTAACATAATCTTATTATATATGTCTTAAAAATCAATCAATCAAGGCTGCATTCATTGTCAATCTTAATATAATGGCAACATTTTACTGTGACGTATTATCAATACCCTAAAAATGTTATTTAAATATATTATATATATAAATA
Organism: Phorticella flavipennis; assembly: GCA_037040045.1. Taxonomy (NCBI): domain Eukaryota; kingdom Metazoa; phylum Arthropoda; class Insecta; order Diptera; family Drosophilidae; genus Phorticella; species Phorticella flavipennis. The sequence goes on along the minus strand of JBANCY010001495.1, from coordinate 9,577 downwards.
TATATATTGATTTCTTTTCTTTCAAGGCTTCAATCGAATTCAATCAAATTATTATTTTCTAATTTATCTCTCATATCATGTTCATATCATAATGTGTTCCATATAATATCTGGAAGTTATAACTATACTGCATATAGTCTTTAGAACCGTCAATCAAGGCTTCAATCGTTGTCAATCATAATGAAACACCTACCTGCGTGGCCTGTGTGGACAACAAGTCATTCGATTGCTCCGGCTGCGCCTGTGTGGCAAGTTGCTGCTGCTGCTGCTGTTGCAGTTGCTGTTGCTGCAACTGTTGCTGCTGGTATTGCTGCTGGAAGTGTTGCTGCTGTTGGTATTCATATTGTTGTTGCATCTGATATTGCAATTGTTGATATTTCAATTGCTGCTGACCGCCAGAGGTCGCTTGTTGCTGATGCGGCAGCTGCTGCTGCTGGCCTTGCACCAGCGGCAGCAGCTTGAATTGGCAACAGCAACACAAGGCGATTGCCAGCAATTGAAAAGAGTTGGCAACTCGGCGCGTTCTTCTTCGGGATGTTGTTGTTTTTGTTGTCGACAACAACGACATGTTGCCGCCTTTAAAGTTGTATCTTGTCTGTCTGTCTGACTGTCGGTCGGACTGTCTGTCTGTCTGTCTGACTGACTTGTTGCAAGTTGCTGCCAGTTGTTGCCGCTGTGTTATTCTTGGCCGTTGCGCTTCGCCTGCTGCTGCTGCTGCTGCAACTTTAGTTGCAAATTGTTTGACACTGCAAAAGAGAAGAGGAAGAAGCAGACAAAAGTCAGCTCAAGTGGCAGTTGTTGTCAAGGCTTAAAGTACGAAAAAAAAAACAAGTTGGGAAGTATTATCTTCGACGCGCCGAAGATATCATACTCTTCTCGAAGATAGCGGTAGATAATAACAAGTATCGGGAGTATGTGAACTTTCAGTTCAATACGTTGGAAAGCTTGCGAAATATGGGCACACACAATTTATGGTTATACGGAAGCTATATGATATAGTTGTCCGATCCTTAAAAAATTTGGTGGAGCGGTATTTAATTACAAATCTTGAAAGTGTGAGAACTTTCAGTCCAAAACGCTAGAAAACATGGGATATATGGGCAAAATTAATTTTTGGTTATATGGAAGCTATATGATATAGTTGTCCGATTCTTATGAAATTTGGTGGAGCGATAGACAATAACGAATTTCGGGAGTGTGTAAGCTTTCAATTAGATACGTTAGAAAATATGGGATATATGGGCAAAATTAATTTTTGCTTATAATGCAGCTATATGATATAGTTGTCCGATCCGGCCGGTTCCGACATATGTACTGACACATAATAAAAGCAGGCTATGTCCCAAGTTTCATTATGATAGCTCAAAAACTGAAGGAGTGGTTTGAATACATATAGTTGGTCACACGGGCGAACGGACAGACAGACGGACAGGGCTCAATCGATATCTTTTGTACTCCTGACCATTCTGAATGTAACTTTTTGGGGTCTACGACTATTCCGTCAATGCAAACATACTTTCGGACAAAGTGAATGTACTCGTTTCTTCGAAAAGAGTATCAAAAACGTTGATTTGATTAGGCTTTAATAGACAGAGCTCTGTTAAGCCCATGTTAACAGCGACAATGCAATTACATTGTCATGTCATGTTAAGTACTTGGAAGCAATAATTGGTTTAACATTTTGCCAATTGCCAGCATTTCTATACAGGGTGTTCCAAAGTTAGAAGTATTATGTTGTTAGGGTATAAAATCTGCATAATCTATACTCTCCCCTAATATATTGTGTAATTGTTATCCCGACAGTATACGATTTTAGTTATGGATTGACGAAAAGGAATCGTCGAATTTTGAAACTTAAATTCTAATTCGATAGTAAAACCGTCAAGATCAATTTCCCAAATCTGGAAACACAATCGTCAGAGGAATAAGTGGTTATTTTACGGCTAGATTACGAAATTTTTCACACTTTAAGTCTATATTCTATGGGCATTCTATGTGAATTATCCGAAGTTGTTTTCAAACTGGAAACGCACAATTTACAATGTTTCAGAACATTCCGAAGACCAAGCTAAATCCTTTTAAATTGACCGATTTGACCGAGAGTGTAAGATTTCTCCGGGAATTCGCGTTAATAATTTTCAGGAAATAATTTTCTAAGCATAATTCTATTCTGTGGCATTTCAAAAGAAATAAAATTCTTTGAAAAATTTCCAAACCACTTGGGTTTTTTTATGCAAAATCAAAGTGTAACATGTCTTTATTGAGCACCCTATACTTAGACGAAATAATTGGCTTAACATTGTGGTAATTTATGCCCGCATTCATGGAGTTGGACCTGTTGAAAGATCAGCATGATAAAGATGACTCCATGTACTGAATGAACGGAAGATGGGATCATACAATTTTTGTTTTGACCAAAATTTCTTGATATATTTAACATTCAGTTTGTACTGTGGAAATATAAGCTTGGGTTTCTCGACGGAGCAGTGGATAAACGATAAACAATAGGATCGTTTTTCGATCAAATTTTCCTGAAAAGTGTATATAAATGTGTATAACAGCCACAATATTTAAGCTAGACTTATGAAATTTGGTATGTGGGTGACCATAGACACTATTGAAAACATGGCATCAAAAATATTTTTCTCTCCAAATAATTTTTTCTGAAAATTGCAAAAGTGCCCATAAATTCTACAAAACAAAAGCTTGTAAAGTCTGTAAGTGCATAATTATACAAAATTTGGGGCCTTAAAGTGTGCAACTCGAGCGAAAACTTGGTGGTAAGCCCACAATTACAGAGATTTTCTTTTAATTTTCCTTCAGATTTTTCACCGGATTCGCAAACATTGCGCTGTTCCTTAAGCACGCACTTTATTTATGGCATAATTTTGAGTGCAAAAAAGTGCCGTAAGTGAGCCCCCACCCATTTCCCAAGGCCCCAAGAGACCAGGAGGCCCAGTAGAATGCCGTAGAACCCGTTGTTTTCATTTTGTGCAATTAACGCGCAATTACGACGCCAATTCAAAGCCCCAACGCACCGCACCAAAAATGCTGGAAAACTCAACTCAACTCAACTCAAGAAAATTGGCAAAGTGTGCAAAATGGAAAATGAAAAATGAAAAATGAAAAATAATGAGCAAAAAACGAAAAAAGAAGACAAAAAAAATATATGTATAATTTCAATAATGAAAGATAATGAAAGAAAAACACAAAATATATATTTTCACTTGTTGGAATCATCGTGAAAAGCAAATGGGAAAATCATTTTCACTTTTCAATCAAATGACGGGGAAGAAAATCCCAAAAAAGATTACAAAAAATTTGTAGATATTAATGATGATATGGTATTATGTGCCATGAGATGAGATGATATGATCTATTCGATGATATTTGTTTGTCTGTTGCGGTTGCTGCAAGCGCCGGCGGTTTGGGGCATGAAGCATGGTGTTTGGTGTTTGGTCTTTGGTGTTTGGGGGTTTTGAGGTTTGGGCTCGGGAGGCTTGAGGGTTTGGGGGATTGGGGTTTGGGGTTTGGGGGCTTCGAAGCCAACCAAATGCATATAATATGCAATAAAAACGTCTGCGAAAATTGCGCTGGGGCTGCCGACAGACGGGCAAATCAGTGAAACGTGCAACACGATGTTGCACACAGCGCGCGGTCAGCGCGTCAATTACAATATAAGGCTGGAGCTATACATTTAGCATGCTGGACCAAGCAGATACCCTGTAGAGCAGCACTTTTCGGTACACTTCATTCATGGGAGTTTACCAACAATTGTTTTAGGGGTTACTCAGGTTTTGAGTACAAGTTTTTCGTATAAAATTCTCCGATTCTTTGTCTTAATATAGTTTCAGCTGCTTACCAAACTCATATCCCCTTCTAAGTCTTAGACTATATATTGGGATCTTGATGCCTCGGTGGACCAATGGATTGCGCTCTGCCCCGCCACACAAGAGATGCGAGTTCGAGTTCCGCTCTTGTCGATAGACGTGGCCCTCCTAGAAAAACTAGGTTATGGCGTAGGATTTGAAATCCACCCAAGTAAAAAAAGTTATTCGGTGAAGAAAGCAGAAATAAATGAAAATAATGCTTCCAGATTTGACGGAATATGGTTGTTATGGCCATACAATGATGATAATAATAATAATAATTTATTGATCAAAAGCTGTTTCAAGTATATCGATACTCAAATCCTTTGGAATCATTCTCTTTTTTAAGGAAAATCTAGCTTATTTTTTAACCGGAATAATTCCTGATTTGATTGAGAGAGAACACAGTTCTTGTACTCAGAAGGCTGGACTTACTTTAAGAACTTTTTATAAAGCTTGCAGTAAAGTCTATTAAATATATCTCGTAACTTTTAATACCAAGTTCAAGTTTTTTAAACTTTAAAAGGCTCGATTCAAGAAGAAGTTCTGTAGTATATGAAAGAACATATAAGTTTTATAAACTTTTTTATTTTTCCGCAATATTTAAGCGATTTAAGGCGCTATAAACTGCTTTTTTATGCCACATACCTTCATCATAATGAATTACAGGGTATTACAAAGTAAAATATTTGAAGCACTTGCATTACCATTGAGCTCCGACATGCCAACGAATTCTTTAATAAACGAAATAAATGTGAATAAAATAAATATATCGAAAGTCGTGAATATTCCAAAAATGTTGCTTAAGTTATACCAGACATTTCCAGACCATAAACGTAGAGTTATTAAACCTGTTGAAGACTTAATTATCAGTACAGAAAACGAAGAAAAAATTATACAAATAATTGTTAGATTCAATATATTATATTTTGAGTTTAATGAAGCCACTTTAATTAATAGATCAATTTATAATCAATTTTTTGCAGAATCAGATAAGTTCGAGAGTACAGACCTTAGTCTAGTTGAGCATTAAACAAGGAAGATAGCATTATCATTGGCGCGCTAAAGATTTCATACTCTTCTTGATTATAGCGGCAGATAATAAGGAATCTTAGGACTATGAGAACTTTCATGAGCAAACCCAATTTTTGGTTATATGACAGCTATATGAAATAGAAGTCTGATCCTTATGAAATTTGGTGGAGCGTTAGATAATAACGAATTTCGGGAGTATGTAAGCTTTTAGTTGGATACGTTAGAAAACTTGGGATATAAGGCCAAAATTGATATTTGGTTATAATGCAGCTATATGATATAGTGGTTCGATCCGGCCGGTTCCGACAAATGTGCGGACGCATAACAAAAGAAGGCTATGTCCCAAGTTTCATTATGATATGTAGCTCAAAAACTTAAGGACTGATTTGAATACATATAGACGGACGAACGAACAGACAGACGGACATGGCTCAATCGATTTCTTTTGTCCTCCTGACCATTTTGAATGTAACTTTTCGGGTTCTACGACGTTTCTTTTAATGCATTACATACTCTCGGACAAAGTGAATATACTCTTTTCATCGCAAAGTGTATAAAAATATGGCATACTTTTTCAGATGCAGAAAAAAGTAGTCTTCCATTGACATAAACATTTTGTAGGTAACGAAATCGAAAAGGAAATCAAAAATCACAAAGTTCTGACATTTCCATGTCAAACATTGATTGATATGCAAAATTTCTATGCATTTACAGCTATTTACAGAGTATTACGAATTATATCAAAAAAAAAAGAGAGTAAAAAGAAAAAGTTTGTATTAACTTTTTCTATGGAAATTTTGAGTTGTTGTTGATAACGTTGCCTCCGACTATGGGGCCTCTTATTTGGTGTCAATGATAGCGTGAATGATACTCTGTACACACACAACACACATACACAACAGACACACACAGACATACACACTACACACACACAGTCACATTATGCTCTTGGCATCGTTTGCATAAGTGGGACGCCAGTTTCCGGCATACACTGGGTATTCACAATATGTGCTATATAAGTAAATACAGAAAAAACATATATCTACAAATATATATGTCTATATATATATATATATATATGTATGTGTGTGTGTTTGTGTGTGCTTTAAAGCCTCGCAGCGGTCAACACGGAGGTGTAAAGTGTTGAGCATCAGCAGAAATCACGTAACACGCACATCGGAAATCAAACCAAAAGTAAGGGGTTGCCTTTGCTGGGGGTTCGAAGGGGTCATGAGTTATATCCGCCTTTCAGGCTCGAGCTGTCTTTGAGTCAAGCATATATAGCTTTATAGCTATAGCTGTAGCTCCAACCTGCTGCATAGCATCCATAGGGGACTCATAATGTTGTCTTCATCTAGTCATAAATTTGGTCCAACAGCTGAACCGAACCGTTGCATTGCAGTAAATAAAAAAGCAATTTAGACTTAAAACCGATATTATAAACTAACTGTTCAATAAGGTTTTTAAGGTAAACAAAAAAATATTAAAACGTGTACAAAATTTAAGATATTTTCAGTTTTGTAAGCCAAATATTAGCCAAATTAAAGAGCATTCGCAAAAGTTATATTCTCTAAGGATCGGCTAAAAGTTGTCAAAGATATATAATTTCAAACCGCAATAAGGGCTCTCTCATGTCAATGCAAACTTTGGCAATTTTCAGGTCTTTCTTTTTTCGGCTATTTTCGATTCCATCCCATTTTTCGATTTTGATACCAAACGTTCTTTTGGTTAACTCGAAAGAACTATACGCTGGAAAGATCTGCTGACTCCAAAAATAAGCAGCTTCATTAGTGTTGGACCAGTGTTCTTCTATCAAATCAGATCAGATTTTGAGAAGTTTTCAAATCCTGCTCATTTTTCTAATAATTTTCGAATTTTTCACCATTTTGACAAACGATACGATGAGTCAAAAAACTTATCCTCTTTAGGATAGGTTTAAATTAGCAGTTTCAAAATGAAACAGGGGTTTCTTTCATTTCAATTCAGACTTTGACAGTTTTTCAGGTCTTGACAGTTTCCGACATTTTGAAGATATTTTCGTATATTTAGATTTCGATACAGAAATATCCAACTTCAAAATTGGAGGAGGAATTCCTTATTTTCTCCGATTTTTCACTTTTTTATTCATAAAGTATTCTTTATTTGAAAATCCCATTTAAGATCCGTCAAAATTTGACCGAGATATGCAACTTTAAAGTTTGAATAGGGACTTCTTTCCGACATTTTGAAAAAATGTCCTATAACTTGACTATCAGCGAATCGAATCTGATATTTCATGAGAAGATATATCGTTATTATTTCAGGTCACGTCAGACAAGAGATGTATTCAGATTCGCATATTTCCGAGATTGGGGAGCTTTGCAGAGTATCCCTTTTCAAGATCTGGAACCATTTGAATATGGACTAGGTTTAGGTTTAGGTTTAGGTATATGCCACTCGATATGTTCCTTTGGGTATGCAAAACTTATGGGTAAGCCTCCCTCCCGCACTGCCTGTTGCTGGGTTTCATATTTGATGATCATCCCCCGATATAAGCTTAAGTTCCTTGCCGAACTTTATGGTCAGGACATAAAATTGATAAACAATAACGAGTTGTCGGTTCTGTTGGTTCGGCAACAGGAGCAACAGTTACGTAACTACTCCGACTCCAAATCCGACCCAATGGATTGAAGAGGGTCCTCGGGCGGAAAAGTACACTTTTATAATGCATTTTAACGGGCCATTGGAGCCGACAGGGGCAAACAGCTCGACGTTTTATGCCCCCCAGGCTCAAGTTACTGAAAGTTGTATAAATATACATATACATATATATCTATAAGGTTGTATATCTATAAGGTTGTATATATATATATATATTTCATCTGCCGGTTGAGGCCACAAAAATGAGCGAAAAATTGCAAGCCGAGTGTAAAATTTATGATAAAAACGTGCGACTCTGATAAGGCTGAAGAAGGAGAAGAAGAAGAAGCAGTAGAAAGTTATGGGGCGGATGTTTGGACTGACAGGAAGTGCACAGCATGGGGGCGTGGGCACGGGTGTGGGCGTGGCATCTTGTTGCTCGTTAGGCTAATAGCGAGCATACTCCAGACGCCCCCCCGAGGGCCAGCCGCATGGCTGGCAGGCAAGGAAATGCATGCAGATTTACGGCGATGATACGGACCCCGAAAATTGCAATGCCAGGAGTGGCCTTAAGAGGTGGGGCGAGGAGAAAAACGGAAAGCAGGACCAAGAGGACGAAGTGTTTGGAACCAAAATGTGTTGATAGGCCCAGACCAGAAAAAAAAGGGAGAAAAAAGAGGGACCAACAACGTGTTGAGCTGATTGTGTGCGACTAGCTGGTACCCTGGAATGTGTGGGGGTTTGCAGTAGTTTTGCCTGTTTCTAGTACATATATCAAATAGGTTTATATATATGGGATAATGAGAAGCTTAGGACATTAGCCTTTCCTGTTTCATATTAATTTTGTTGTTCTTTTTCACTCCAACGAGAAAACTTGACGAATTTTATTACTTCTTTTATGAAGCTTTTCAGATCCTCAAAAGATAGCTTCAGAATATTCAGATGGAAGAATGAGCTCTGCCCGCCTATTTGTCCATTTGTTTACATGAGAACTACTATGAAACTTGCCACAAACTGACTATAGAATCTAGCCCCACTGAATTTTAAGAGCATCGAACCAGTATGTACAACAAAAGCGGGTTTCATCATATTTGCTATATTTTTCAAGCTATTCGATTGGAAATTGAATACACAATCTTAAGTTTCCTTATCACATATAGCTATACTAAATTTCAAAGAAATCGGACCGGTACTTATACAACTAAAATGATATTTTAGCTATATTTCCTATGTGTTTCAAGGTATAAACACTCCACTATTTCCTTAATATCTATAGCTACACTGAATTTAAAGAGCATCAAACCAACGACAAAATCGGGTTTCTTCACATTCCCTATGTTTTTCAAGCTTTTCTATTTCTATTTTCTAAAGTGTACAGACTCATAAGTTTCCTCATAATCTATAGATATACCAAATTTCAAAAGGATCGGACTACTATGTCATAATAGCAATGTGTGAAAAGACTGGTTCTTGTAAGCTTTCTTAAGCTACCCCAATTAAATTTCCTACGTGTGCAGTTTTTATAAAATTTATAACTCTACCAATTTTCAATTGGATCGCCCCAATATATAGTCATATATGCAATAAAAAGTCTGCTTTGGCTAGCAATCTCGACTGCAGCAGCACTCTATCTTGTTTATGCTTTGGTAAAAATTGTATTTCATCTTGCAACTTAGAGAAAATTCTAGTGGTGAAATTTCAACAAATTTCAAGATATACCTGTATCCACATAATAAAATTAATGATTGAATATCTTTCAAAGCTTATATCCGATCTTCATGAAAATTTCAGGATAGGATCACAGTTTTCTTTTATGTGTATGTACTCAATACGAAGATGAATTTTCGGACATTGTGGCTGTAGTGGAATTTTTCGTTTTACAGGTGAGTAGGGGGCGGTGTCAAAAATCGTTAAATGTTATATTGTTAATGATGTATGTATGGAACCAAATTTAATGATTCTATCTTCATAAGTGGGGGGCCTCGGTGGTCCAGTGGATAGCGCATTGTCCCGCCAAACAAGAGGTGCGAGGTTCGAGTCCCGCTCATGCCTTT
>JBANCY010001491.1:0-10375 GCA_037040045.1 Phorticella flavipennis | reverse complement strand
CCAAATGTTAGGACTTTTACCATCGAATACAATAAAGATATTTTATAATGCCGAATAACAACTTTGGGTGATTCGAAAATACCCTGTAAATGCTGTGCTGATTATTATTATTATATGGCTATACCAATCGTATTGGGTCACAGCCTGAAGCACTATGTGTCTTTTATTTCTGCTTGCTTTAGATCTGTTTTGTACGGGGGTGGATTTTAAGTCCTACGCCACAACCTAGTTTTTTCTAGGACGATCATGCCTAACGATATGAGCGGGACTCGAATCCACACTTCTTGTTTGGCGGGACAGTGAGCTATCCACTGCTCCAAGTAAATATAATTATATTACTTAATAAAATCAAAGGCCTACTTGAACATCTAAACATCTCACTAAATAAAATCAAATCGAGCCAAAAATAAGTTTAAGTAGGCCTTGAGAATCGAGAGACTTGAAAATGTGAGGAGCCTCAGAGCAACACACAAAATGTTCAGTTTCATTCGGCACGCTCTCAAGAAAACATCTAGAAAAAATCAACAAAAAAAATTAAATAAATTCCGATTTATTTATGAAAAAGAAAAATATATAAAACAGATGTGATTTCCGGTCAAAATTTTTATTGGTCATAAGGTCAAAGTAAACTACTCTTAGAATAAACCAACCCAACACGTACAAGATGTTTCATTTAATCTGCAGATAGTTAATTAGGTGAAATCGACGTAAGTTTTAAACTAGATTGGCTTTGCCTTAACAACTTAAGACTATTTTGAACAGATTTTTGAACACACTTTTTTTGGAAAACCCCTCTTTACTGATAATGATGAGGGTAAGTTGGGTCAGCACTGAAAACACTCATTGGTATATTAATTGGCAGCACTTTTCAGCTGCGAAGTGGACGTTTACGGCGTGGCGGGATTTTCTTGAAAAACCCATCTTTAAACACAAATAATGGAACTGCGTTTACCCATTTAAGATTGGCAACACTTTTGACTCCTTTGGTAAAATAATGAGCTTTGAACACAATTGCGACCCATTTTGCAGACAAACTAGGGTAAGTCCCATCAAGTACAACCAGTTAAGTCATTCTTAAGCTAATGAAGTTCTTCCTCTTTCTCTGCAGTTGATAGAACTACGTGTAAGTTGAAAGTATATCCGGGGAATACCCCTAACTATTTGATTTAACCATCTTTACACACAGGAAACCTTACTCAATACTCCTTTACACTTGCGAAAACAGACTCAATACGCCGAAATTGTTTGTATCAAAATTTATCATTAATAGCAGAGCTTTGGTTGGCAGAATTCAATTTCGGAACTATCATCGTTGGAGAATAGCTTATGCAAATTTGAAGTTTATTGTTCAAAATTCTCAGATTTTAATAGTAAAGTTTCGCTTTCGTTTGACTGCTTTGCTGAAGTTTTAATAAATAAATTGAAAAAAGGAAGAAAAATAATCTATATATGGAATATTTTTGGGCTTATCTTAATGCTAATCTAATAATATTTAAGAGAAGTGACAATTCTCTAAACGGTTCCAGTAGGAGTTCTATACTCTTCTTGATGTTAGTGGTATCTGCTGAGGTCTATAAAGCATAGATTGTGGCGTCGTAGATCCCCAAGAGTTGTGTACGGAGTTATCTGGACGAAAAAATAAATAAATTGGGCCATCTCTATCAGTCTGTTTGTATCTGAGCTAGGTCCTTATACTAAATGTCAGCTACTTATACCGATTTTATTAAAGATATAAACAAATTTTTGTAATTTTTGTTGCTCAAAAGTTGTAAAATTTTCAAAAATTCTTTGAAAATCGAATATACTATGATTTTGCACTAATTTTCAAATATTTCAAGATATTTCAAGATTTCTGTTTTCTATGCCGCGCCTTGATGAAGTTGGACAGACAGTACAAACATTTTGAAAGTGCTGCATGTAACTTATGCTCATTTTCGATATTCCGAAGTGTCGGGAATTGCCGATAATCACAATTAAATGCGGCATTCGATATAAAATATGGCAACTTTTTAAGTGCAAGTCGATTATAATGTCAACGGTTGCGGCTGTTGGCCAACCCTCAACACAGTTTGCCTCCACAACTGCCACGCCTACCTGGCTGGGCGTGGAATCGGCATTATTTTTAATGCACATCAGTTTATATTTACATAATGATATATGTATAGGTATATTTTTATATATGTTTGCAATTTCCCGCTCATTAATTTCATTTTGAATACCACGCAATGAGCTTGAAGCAGGGGTGGGGTATGCACAGCTAAGAACAATCTTTCAAGCTGTTTTCATATAAGAAAAAATTAAAATATTTGACATAAAATTCAAAAATATTTAGACATAACCTCTTATTAAGCATGCTATTTACATGGTATCTTCAAGTCGTCCAAGCACATACAATTGCATTTCATCTCTTTTATGTTAAATCAACAATTTTGGCATGTGGCTTGGGTTCGGGTTCGGATTCGGGTTCAGTTGTCTGATTGACTGAATGACGAAATGTCCAAAATGCATTAAGGTTTTATATATTAAATATGATACCCTATAATAAGGGGTCTGCGGCAAGGGGGAAACATGATTATTTGGCAAAGGTTTTTAAAAGAGCACAAAATGAGATTTAATAGTTAACATAAACGGTGTTTGGGCTTGGTTTTAGTTATAATAAGGGACTTGCAATTATTTCAGATGTCAACTGGGTCATATCTATCTGTCTGTCCGTCCGTCTGTCTATCTATCTATGGTACTGAAACATGATGAAGAAACTTCTTTTTTTTAACGCCAGTTTCTTTATTATCTATAGCTACACCAAATTTCAGAAGAATCAGAATACTATATCTCACAGCTGCCATATAGCTAAAGATTGTATTTGCCCACATTTCCCACAATTTTCAAATTATTAAATTGAAACGTTACAATTACTAAAAATTCTTTATTTTCTATCATTCCATCAAATTTTATTTCATCTCATAGCTGTCATATAACTAAATGTCGGTTTTGTCCCTATTTCCCCGGCTTTTGAAGCTAGCGCCTTTTTATTTGACATGCCATAAAGTTTTTTCATTATCTATTGTTCTACCCAATTTTAGAAAGATCGGACAGCTATATCATATAGCTGTCATTCAAATAAAACTCGATTTTGACTGAGTTTTGCATGCTTTTCAAGCTTTTGGATTGTCATACTTGCTGAAGATTATCGTTTCCTCCACCAAATTTCAAAGGAATCGGCACACTAGCATACCAATGTATATAGGGTTTGTCTATATTTTTGTTACTTCTTAACCCGATAGGGTTGTAATGGCCATATAAGAATAATGAAATATCTTCAGAAAATTTAACAGCGAACGGGCAGAGTTGTGAAACCGGATTTTATTCAAAATTTAAGTACTTCAATTTTTATGGATTCATATTATGATATATGATATCTTTTTGGAGATCTAGTTAAGTTCTGTAATTGAATTTCATTTGGAATCGAATTTGAATTTGGAAAATTAAATTTATTTCTTGTTTTGTTCATCCTTTGATGATTTCCGAACAACTGCAAGCGTTTGTCTGCATTTAATTAAACAATAATCTTTGATTTAATATGAAAATTCTATAAAAACCCGAGGCCACGCCCATTAACGAAATGCCTGCCGCCCGCCTGCTCCCTGCTGCCCCATTTTTTGGGCTTACAAATTAATTAATTGCCGCCATATGCTAATTAAACAGCATTTTTATAGTGCAATTTCAGCAGCATTTAACGGTGGCACACACACACACACACACACACTGGACACACACTCACACACACACAAACACACACTGGACACACACACACCACACACACACACTGGACACACACACACACACACACACACACAGAGGAGAGAGGCGGTGAATTTCAAACGAAATGAATTCCAGGCGCCACTCCTTCAAAAAGTTACGCAATATTGGGTCTGCTTTTGGTTCGGAAAAAGGTAATAAACAAGTCGAGGACTGTCAGTTGTAGGGTAGGCACAACTAGTAGTTATCCTATAGAGGCTTAACGGGCTTATATAAAACTTATATCCAAAAGCTACCGATTTGTTGGGCCTATCAAATTGGTTATCAGGAAAAATTTAATAAAAATCGTATATCAAAAGTAGAACTTCTTTTGCAAACAAACTTCTGACAAATCGGTTCTTAAAGGTCTCAAAATCATGCAAATAAACATACAGATCCCTCAGCAGGCAAGGGGCCTCAGTGGACCAGTGGTTAGCGCACTGTCCCGCCAAATAAGAGGTGCGAGTTCGAGTACCACTCAAGGGGATAGGTATGACCCTCCTAGAAAACTAGGTTGTGGCCTTGGACTTGAAATACACCCACGTAAATAAAAGTTCTTCAGTGAAGGAAGCAGCAATATTGGAAAATAGTGCTTTAGGCTTCGACCCGATAGGGTTGTTATGGCCATATATTTAATAATATTCCAAAGTAGAACTTTTTTAGCAAACAAACTTCTGACTAATTAGTTCTTAAAGGTCTCAAAATCATACAAATAAAATTTCATACCCCTCAGCAGGCTACTCATTACGCAGTCATTTTTTCATTATTTGCCCCAAAATTTAGAAATATAAAGATGCGAGTCTATTTAAAAGTACCACCCTTATCCACTCCAAGTGTTATAAAGATCCCACTGTAAACCTAGCAGTTATACAAGCAATCCCAGTAAAGTACTGCAAGTCTTTCAAAGCATCGCCTCGGAGCTGCCAGCCGCATATGCTCAACTCCAACTCTGTTTCTAGTTCAGATATTATAGGTTTTATTTACAGGGTATTTAACTGCATATTTGACAGCTCATTGCGAACTGACGCTTATCATTTATGTGGCATTAAAGCAATGTCGCCCCATAAATACTCATTGCATCCAAAATACATAAAAATATACAATATGAATTTATTAATCTATAAGTTGTGACGGGGTAAATTGGCATTATAATGATAACCCCGCACTGATGTCTGATTGAGTTCTGTTCCACTCGTCCCAGACTCGAGCATCATTCGACGCCATTTTTTAACCGGGGGCTATCATTTGTCATAGAGCAGCTCTTCAGTTGTGCTCCAACTCCACAATTACTATGCGCCTGAAGAAGTTTCTCTAGTTAATTAATATAATAATAATAGCATTCCCAAATCCGACTTGATTGGGTGGAGTTACAATTATTATAATAAAATTTTTAAAGTACATTTTTTGAGGTATCTACCCAATTTCAACTGAATATCTTGGCCAAATCTTGGACAATAAAGGCTTTATACCCAATACTTAATTCTCTACACTTTCCAGAGTCGGAAAAGGTATAACATTCCGAAATCCAACAGAATTTGACACAATTCGATTCATATAAAATTTCAAAAGGGGTTTTTTTAAAGATATAGTTCAACTTTGAACTCTCATAACTTGGCCAAATCTTGACCGATCTTGGAGTGTTATACCTTTCCAATCTTGTATCAACTAGCACTATTGAATCGCATTGAAAAATTTCAGTCCCAGAATATCATCGAAAATGTCAAAAATGTCAAGGGGCGACCTCAGAAAATTTCTCAAAAAGGGCCAAATTTTAAAATCGAACATTTTCAATTAATTTTGATTCCTTATACTTCTACGAGTACGGGAAGGTATAACATTCCCTAATCCGACTTGATTTGGCCGAGTTACAGTCATTACAAAAAAATTTTGAAAGTACATTATTTGAGGTATTTTACAAAATTATCCATGAATATCTTGGAAAAATTTTGGACAATAATGTTGTTACACCAAATAAATATTTCTCCACACTTTCACGCGTCGGAAATGGCATAACACTTCAAAATCCAACTGAATTTGACATAGTTAGAGTTATATTAAATATTAAAAGAGACTTTTTTTAATGATATAGTTCAACTTTGAACTCTCATAACTTGTGCAAATCTTGACCGGTCTTGGAAAGTTATACCTTTCCAAACTTGTATCAACTAGCACTATTGAATGGCATTAAAAACATGCAATCCCAAAATATCATCCAAAATGTCAAAAATGTCAAGAAAAATTGTCAAAATGGACAAAATTTTAAAACCGAAAATTTTCAAATCATTTTGATCATTTTGCTTCAATGAGTCCGAGAAGTCATAGCATTCCAAAATCCGGTCAGATTTGGCCGAGTTACAGTCATTTAAATGTTCTAAAAAATATAATTTTTGAGATATTCTCGAACTTTATACTTGCATATCATGGTTAAATCTTAAACAATTCGAGTTCTACACTCAATAGTCAATTCGCTACACTTTCACAAATCCGAAAAGTTATAACACTCTGGAATCCGACTTGGTTTGGCTGAGCTATAGTCATTTAAAAAAATTTAAAAATCTTTCTAATAATATTTTCCAACCTTGAACTCGCATATCTTGATCGACTAACCCGGAGGTTTTCAAAATGTGTTCTCGATGGCGAGACGAATGAGGGTCCGCACATTTCCAACTCTCGAGATTCTCAAGATCTACTTGAATATATATTTGGTTCTCCAAGTAGGCCACCGCTTTTGGTTTGGACTTGAGAATCGGGAAACTGTCTGCACTTTTTGAGCTAGCGAATATTGTATTATCACCTCGAAAGTCCAAAATTTTCCAGTCACTGCGCAAGTGCAACGATTTCGGTTTTTAGCGCCTTTTCCTATATGAAAAACACTCGCTAAATTTCGAAATGCTTGGCAACATTTCGGAGTGGGCAACAATGTTGCCTAACTTCCGGCTGGCAGGACGCATGCGTCTGTGCAACATGTTGCCAAAGGATTGTTTTGATTTGATTTGTGCGGTTTGTTTATGTTTTTAGAAGCCAAAAGAGGACCGACAGGTGGTTGGAGCGTGATGCACCGTGGTCTGTCCGTCTGTCTGTCTGTCCGTCTGTCCGCTCGTCTGTCTGACGCTATACGTAGATATATATGTCTCTATATGGTTTTGTTTCTGTATCTGTGAGATATTTATGCATGGCAATTGGTCAATGTCGCCGTCTCCATTGCTCCAAAAGTCAAAAGTGACGTTCCGGAGGTGCCCAACGTTAGGGCGCCGCCGGGTGGCCAAGGGGGCGTGGCAGGACAGCCTTTTCTATTGTGTTTCTCCGGCACCAAAAACATTTGTCATTCCGCGTCTGGGTGTCTGTGTGTTGCGGTTGTATGTGTGTGTATCTGTGTGTGGTATGGGAAATCCGCGGAAAAGCGGTTGAATCTATGAAAGGAACGAAATTGGTTTAGCTTTAAGGGATTGCTAAATTATGCAAGTGATGAAAATATGTTAAATATGGGATAAAATGAAGGAGCAGTAGGAGCCGTCATATGTATATGACATATGACATGTTGGATATGATAAGAAATTCCGAGTTATAATATAACATATATGGCATGATGTGGTATAACTTCATATAGCAAAATATGTTGGGATATGACTATGGTGCTAGGATATGAAATGACTTAGTATGACGTTGGTATGATGCCCTATGATGATCATCTATCATATATATATGGAGCATGTTTGAAGAGGATATAGAAGGACTCAATATGTTATGATAGTTCTGATATAAATTATATCACAAATAGTAGTATGATGTGTTATTATATAATATGTATTACAGATGGAAAGAAATGATAACGAAAGACACGATAAGTCCTGATTTTATATGATGCATCATATAGTATGTTACGATATGAATATGAATTTTGTCTGATACAGCATCATATGACAAATAGTTGTATGATATAGTAGCATACAAAACAGTTGAGTTAGATATGAAATGACTTGATATGTCATAATATACCATGGTACAGTCGAATTCCGATAATTTGTCCCCCGCTTAATGGAAAATCGCGATAATTCGAATAAATTTCTGATCCCCGGAAAAATCCCCTATTAATAGAAATCTCGTTAAATCAAAAACTCGTCTAAGTCGATAAAATTTCAATCCCCTTGGCATTGCGAATTATCGGGATTCGACTGTATATGATATGACAGTACGATGATATCATAGCATATTACATATGATACCAAATGATTTGTATATATGAATTTTTAAAACGAAATATAAAAGTATTGACTATGGTATATATGGTATGCTAGATCTGATATTAATTTCCTCAGACGAAGTATTATGTTATACGATACGGCATGTATATATAGCATGATATAGCATGTACATATGTAAAGCACAGTATGATATGTTAGAACAGATTCGAATTTTATCTGGCGAGATATCAGAAAATAGCAGAATATCATATGTATATAACAAATTTCAGAGGATATAAATGGATATAAAAGTCATGATGTTCTGCTAAGAAAAGGTATCATATGACACGATATGATGTGACACAATATGTTACAATATGATACAAAAAGTGGAATATAATATATAAAATAGTATATGAGGATGCATGACTTTTTATAGCAGCATATGATATGACAAAATTTAATATGATAAAAAATGATCATATAAGCTAAGACAACTTTCTATAACATGCAAAGATATAAATTGTCTGATGTGATTGACCAAATGATATAAGGTAAAAAACTATGCCAAATCATAGGCAAAATATATGCTACGAATTGATATGAAGCGAATTGGTAGTATATAGATAGATATCTCTTATGATACGACCAAATACTATATGTTAAAAAACTAGATGATATGGCAAAATATATGTTATGACTTGATATAGTGCGATATGGTAGTCTAATATAAGGTAAGAAAGGTATGATATTATTGGGCAGAGTCTGATATGACAAGATATGATATCAAATTATGTTATTGTATTGCTTGAAGGAAAAAACAATCGATGACAGGATGAGGAAATATATTGAAATCGGTGGGATATGGTGGAACGTCATATAACTTGACATAGTTTTGTATGTTATCAATTGGAAACGTATTCCCCATCTTCAAACTGAGCTGTTTATACGCAGTTCAAAAATTCCCGATAGCTGTCTGCCACGCCCCCAATCTCGGGCGCTGGCGTGCTGCAATTGTTTATGTTTTTCTTACTCCGAAATATTCAATTCTCTGGCAGTTGCCAAAAACAGATTTGCCTTCCCTTCGCCTGGCTTGGCTATCGATAACTCTGTGGAACGCCCGCAGGTATGCAATGCATTTTTTTCCTGCCACAACCAAATTTTCTTCCTATTTTTTCGTTAGTCCCCCCCTCTTTTGGGCAGGGGTGTGGATGTAGGGAGGAGTGAAGGGGAGTTAGGGGGTTGGAAGTTGGGGGGATATGGGGGTTCGGGGGGTCTATTCACAGGACACTTCACACATTTTTGCAGGCATTGCTGTCACTTTCAATCTGCTGTTTTTGCTTTGGCCAGATGCCAGCACTTTGCCACACGTAGCACCACCCACCCCCCGGTTGCCCCGGCCACCTACAGGCTGGCTAACTGCCATATTTGGGGCGGGGCCGGAGTGTGTGGGGGCGGTGTGTGCAATACCTGCGGCTATGCAGCATAATTCGTTTTGGCTCCCGTGCAGTTTTTAAGCCGCTTAAAGGCGCTGCGTAGACGCATCACCACGCCCACTGCCCACTGCCCACTGCCCACAGCCCACAGCCCCTTGGTCCATCTGAACACCCCTCCTTTCCCTCCTCCCCAAACAACCCCTTTGCCCCACATGCAACAGCCACTGCAGCAGCCGCCCGCAGCTCAAACTGCCCTGACCTGACCCGAACAGCCGTACACCTGACCTCTACGTACAACATAAATACGGGAAAAGGCCAAGAAAAACTACGGAAAATTCATGAATTTTTTTTGTTTTCTTTCACATGTTTTTATCCAGAGTGTATATATATCAGTGGGGCTTAAGTTTTGATCCTATAAGCTGTGTATGTGCTTGATAATTATCAATAGTTTTAAACTCTATGGATTGGTCTAAAATTTCGGTTTCAAAAAGTGTCAAAATTCTAAGGCTAAGCTCTATCTTGGCAAACAGCATTTTGGGGGCCTCAGTGGACCAGTGGATAGCTCACTGGCCCGCCCAACGCTAAGAAAAAGCTGAACATTTGAGGTTATGTTGAAAGTGTGAGGTTATGTTGTCTTAATGAAGTCGTTTCATTTCCAACTGGTCGGTGGAATACTGAATAGCGTACAGTCTCGCCAAAAAAGAGGTGTGGATTCGAGTCCCGTTCATGTCGATAGGCATGACTCTCCTAGAAAAAACCGATGCCGAGGCGCAGGATTTGAAGTCCACCCCCCGTAAAAAGTTCTTCTAAAGGAAGCAGAAATAAAAGACAAATATTGCTTCAGGTTGTGACCCGATAGTATTGTTATAGCCATATAATAATTTATAGGGTATCTTCGAATCACCCAAAGTTGTTATTCGGCATTATAAAATATCTTTATTGTATTCGATGGTAAAAGTCCTA
>JBANCY010001483.1:0-10399 GCA_037040045.1 Phorticella flavipennis | reverse complement strand
TCCTTCTGCCTGTTACATACTTTGCACAAACTTATAATACCCTTCATACCAATTTTCAATTGGGATCAGGGTATAAATACTACGTAGCATAGTAAGTTGTTTTGTTCTATCTGATCTGCAATATTCAAAAAGCATAGTGCCCATATATAGTAGTCTTATTTTGACAAATTGTAGCTTTTGGCCAATCTATCGATTAGCTGTACAAGCGCCATTATAAGCTGTTTGTCGTCAAATCTGATCACATAGGTGCCGACACAGGTTGTTGTCGCTGGTCGTTGTCGCTGTGGATAGTTAAGGAAATAGCCTGCGGATGACAGAGGGATGCGAGTTTCTCGACGACAAAATCTAAACGCTTTCATCGCCGGCGGCAGCGGCGGAATGCTGCAAATTATGCGATGCGCTTGCAATTTGCCGCTTGCTGTGTCACGTGTTAATATTTCACATACACTCTCCCAGGATGAAGGCGACGAGGACGCTAAGGACGATAAGGACTGGGAGGAGGACGACGACAGCGGTGGTGTTATAAAATTTAATTAATGTGTGTAGCAGAAGCAGGTGAAGCAGCAGCAGCAGCAGCAGCAGCAGCAGCGGCAGTGGCAGCAACAACTATTGCAACAGGCAGAGCAGATAGACGACTTGCTGGGGGGAGTTCTTAAATTCATTTGCTCAAAATTTGTATGAAATCACCAAGTGGAAAATTTTGAAGCAAATCGAGTGAGGAATGAAGTTTTTTGCGTCAAATAGTTGGAGCGGTAGGGGGCTCGGCGGACCAGTGGATAGCGCACTGTCCCGCCAAACAAGAGGTGCGAGTTCGAGTCCCGTTCATGTCGATAAGTATGACCCTCCTAGAAAAACTAGGTGGTGGCGTAGGATTCGAAATCCACCCACATAGAAATGTTCTTCAGTGAAGGAAGCAGAAATAGAAGAAAATAGAGCTTCAGGCTTTGACCCGAAAGAGTTGTTATGGCCATATAATAATAATAGTTGAAGCAGTTTTTCAAAGAGTCAGCCAGGTTGTGGCACAGACTGCCAGGTCGGTGCTCGGGCAGTTACACAAATGGTTAAAGTTATAGATGTGAGAACAGTCGTGCTATATACCTTTGGTATATTTAGAGACTTTTGGATATTATTATTTTATTATATGATCATAACCACCCTATCGTTTCAAAAACCTGAAGCACTATTTTTCTTGATTTCTGCTTCTTGCACTGAAGAACTTTTTTTTAAGTGGGTGGATTTCAAATCCTATGACACAACCTAGTTTTTCTAGGAGGAGACTTTTGGATAACTTACATTCTGACACAACAAGACAAACAATTTATCAATCATCTAAATTTATTATATCCTCTTTAAAATAGTCCTCTTCTGAGGCAATACACTTCCTCCAACGAACAATCCAATCATCGAAACACTTTTTAAAGCTATAGTCCGGGATGGTCTTCAGTTCTCGTTGCGAATTAGTTTTGATGTCTTCAATGCTCTCAAAAAGGGTTCCACGAAGTGGTAATTTGGGTTTTGTAAACAGGAAAAAGTCATACGGGGCCATGTATCGAGAGTACGGTGGTTGTTCCATGATATTTGTTGAATTTTTGTTCAAAACTCGTTCACAATGATCGCTTTATGCGCTGGTGCATTATAGTGGTGCAACATCCAACTGTTGTTTGAAAATGCTCTCTCAAATGCTTCATAACGCCAAGATTATATTCTTTATTGAGGGTTTTGCCCTCCGGTAAGAGTTCCGAATGAACAACACCACGAATTCTTCATATTCAATATTCTCAGCGGGAAATTTTAAAATTAGAATTTCCGGGTACTTATTTGACAGAATGTATAACTGATCTGAAATTACTCGGACTCGAAAACAACATTGATGTTGTGCTTTCTGTTAGAGTTGATAAATCGTGATAAATTGAATGTGAAATTGAGAACACGATTCTGTTTGTTTAAGCATCGCTGCAGTTGTCCCTTGGGGATTTGGCTGCTTATTGCATTTACGTGGCAGAATTCGCGTTTTCATCTAGCTGGTATCCTGTTGGGCGCCAGTTTGCCTGTAAAGTGCTTTGTTAATTAGCCAACTGGCGTAGATGCTTTTCCAGCAATAATTTGCGCCCGCAAGTATGCAACACATTTGGTGCTAACATGCGTGCGCTTTTGTCGATGTGTGCGTGCGCGCCTGCATTGTACTTCGCACACTATTTGTCAATGTCAGCGCACACACAGATACACACACACACACACACACACACACACACACAGATACACTCATACACCCATACATCCATACACACACACACACACACACACACACGCACGCACAAAGTGCTTGCAGCAGTCAACAACTACTTTGGTCTGGCCGCAGCTGCAACGCGCTGCGCTAAATGTTAATGCAGCCACACGATCCCTTGTACCCTTTGCTGCATTACTCTATATGGGCAGAGCTCTGTTGGGCAACAGTTGCCACAACGTGTTAATCAAAAGCAACGCTCAAAGTGTCGCTCATTTGGTTTTTACCCGGCATTTTACCCACTTTGCCATGTGGCTGGATTTTTGCATTGAGCACAAACTGTAAACTACAAGCGGCTAGCTGCAAGCTGCCCCAAAATGGCCAATGCCTTTGGCAGCCATCAATGATGCATCAATCAGCGCCAGAACAACAAACGCCAGCCAGACCAGAGACCAGACCAGAGAGTGCCATGGCATCTGAGCCATGATTAGTCAGTTGGGCTAATACTAAACATCCGATGAAAACTGTTGAAGAATTCTACATTGTTGCAGTTTTTGTATTAAAGTCAAACTACACTGAGGAAAATTATGATGGTGATGTCGAATCGAATTGAAATACTTTTCTGATTTCGTTTAGGAACTTTTTCTTCCCTTTTTTTTAAAATTGATTTTCTTTTGAAGTGTTTTATTTGGACACAGAATATTTAGATTTCTGATAATACAAAGACTTATGAAAAGATTTGAACTGTTTGTACAATTATAAATATATAATTATATTCTTTTCGGAGAAAAGAGTATAAAAGAAATCTACTGAGTCATAAACAAAATCTATTGAGTCAAATCTGTCGGTTTGTATGTCTGCAAATTAGTTTTTGGCTATCGTAATGAAACTTGGCACATCCTTCTTTCGTTGTCGGAACCGATCAGATCGGACCACTATATCATATAGCTGCCATATAAACATAAATCGGGTTTACCCATGTTTCCCATGTTTTCGAACGTATTGCACTGAAAGTTCGTTATCATCTGCCGCTTCTCGAAATTTCAGAAGGATCGGACCACTATATCATATAGCTGCTTCATTACTAAGAATCGGGTTTTTTCATGTTTTCTAACGTATTTCACATACTCCCAAGATTCCTTATTATTTACCGCTCTACTAAATTTCATAAGGTTTGGAGCACTATAGCATATAGCTTTCATATAATCATAAATTGGACTTGCCCACTTTTCCCCAAATTTTGGGCGCTGTACTTTCGAAAAGACTACAAGAGCGTTCAAACTTCTCAAGAACATCCGTATATACCATACGCATATCAAGTTTATTTTTTATTTTGGATGCCACGCCATATGGCCATAACTTTGGCAGTTATAGACCAATCAGCACCAAATTCAGTATATATAGTCATAATTAGAAACTACAGAACATATAAAACCTATACAGATGCTATAATGCTTATTATAATGATTCGAATTCAAAAATATATAATAATGACTTTGTTGATTGGATCATAAACATACAAATTATATGACTCAGAAGTTGCCGAAAACGGGCTACGATTGGAAAAGGTGACAAAAGCATTATGTCACCTGACAGCTAAATGTTTATAGCTAGATGCACGATGCATGTAGGTTCTCATAGATAATGAGCAAATTGCATTTCACTCAAATTTCTTGTTTCTGACTTGTGATTACTATCAGTATTCCTTTTTGACTTGTTCTGGACGAGCCATATTGACATATGGCGAACTGGAACATTAGTAAACATGTGCTTCAAAATTTTCCAGATTAATTTCATCATTTTATCCATTTCAATTTTTCAGGTATTTGTTATGAAAGATTAACAATGACATTGTAATGCCTTGACATATGTTCCATAGTTATCCCAAAATTATTGGCTTGTTCTTAAGTTCTATAAGTTCCTCAGCTTATGTTTTAAATATAAAGTTTGTTCTTTAAAGTTTGTCAAGTTTATTGTGAGAAATCAGAGTTTTGTTTATGCTTCCTTGATTTTAAGCTAGTTGACATTAATGATTTTGGGTACCATTCCCTGTTTTTTTTTTGGCTCTTTATGCCATTCGCCATTAAAATTTTTTAGTAGCTAATAAAAAATGCTTTAAGCTTTGGTCACACTGAAATCGTTGAGTAATTTTACGACACTCGAAGTCAGAGCGACCAAAAACATGATATAGTGCAATGCTGGGCAGTGCTAGACTCGGAAATATCCTGTAGCTGCATTGATGGCAGAGTTTGACCAAGGAATATCAAACAATCAGTGTGTAATCTCCTTTTGTTTATAAGCAGAATTAGGCTAGTATTTTGATAATTGGTTGATAATTATGTGGTATTATGATATAAAAACCCATTTGAAGCTTGTTGTTCAATGAGTACAGGGTATACAAAAAAATGTTAAATGCATTTCAACGAAGCTAAAGCTGTATAAAAAATCTGTCGTAAGCATTTTTTAATATATATTATATGCTTGCTAAGTACTTATATATCAAGTTAATATGCTGCACGCCCAAGCAGGCACACGCAGGCATAAACTACACACATACACACACTCGCAGACACACACACACACTCGCAAACACACACAGATATCCATAAAGGCACAAACGCGCCTTAAAGTATGCAACACATTTCGTTTGCATGTTTGTGCGTTGCGTTTGATGTGCTTTGAGTCTGTCGGTCTGCACCTTGGGGAGAGGGGAAAAAAAGCGAGTCAGAGAGTGTGGGGGGAAAAAAAAGGAAAATTGGTGCAGGGCCCTGAAATGTATGCGAATTTGCATAGAAAATAGACAGTTTGGAAAATTGCATTCCGTGTTGATAACTTAAGGCCAAAAGCAGGCGTTCTCGACATCTCCCATGACGTTCCATTGCCGGTGCTCCGTGCTCCGTTCTCACTTCTCAGTTCTCAGTTCCAACCAATAGTTTGCTGGTCATAGCAATTGTCCTGTGATTCCTTTTGGGGCGCCAGCTGCAAGTGAAACGCCAGCTTCAAGCACTCAACGCATGTGCATAAATAACTTGTTTAAATTTTATGGCAACGCCATTTTGGCCATTGGACGTGGTCCACCCACAAATGGCACCTACCTGTGCCTGTCATCCAATTTATTTAAACGCTATGCAAAAGCTCGCCACTTGTATAAAACGAACCTGGTCACACCTTGCCTTGCAGCCAAATGCAATTTTACACACGCTTCCACCTTGCAACTTGCACGTTGCACGTTGCACGTTGCACATTGGACGTTGCACGTTGATATGCTGTCTGCTGTGCTGTGTGTGGAACTGTACCCGACCTGGCCAACATTCCTATGTCCAAGCTGTTTTCCAAAGCTCTGACCTGTGTCCTTTACCGCAACTGTCCCGCGACTGTCCGAAACTGTTGGTTTGCACTTTGAAATCAAATTCACAAATACCTTAACTATTTGCTTGTTTTTGTTTTCAGTTATTCGCTTTTAACTATTTATGCAGGGTTATGCAAATCTCAGAATCAAAATACTTTTGAATCAATGATCCGAAAAACTTCCGAACATGTTGGATAAACTTGTAGTAAGATTGGTTGAATATTAGCTAGAAAATGTGGAAATAGGAAAAATTTAATTGTTTTCTAATATTATATGATTCTTATGCAAAGTATATTTAATATTCGTTCATGTTGTCCCGATTTGGCTTTGGACATGCCATGTCCATCTTCTGCTCAGCGTCACAAAGTGCTGCGTCTGTGGCTTAGCATGGAGGATGAAGTAAAGCCAAAAGGAGAAACTGCTTGTTTCTCTGGATAAAAAAAAAAATAGAAAGCAACTGGCAATGCAATGGATAGTTGCTTGTTGTTCGGTTGAGACGGTGAGACTAGTCAGGTTCCTCGACATGATATGCCTGTAACTATTTGACTTTATCTTGTTGCTGCTGCTGCTGCTGTTACTCCTGCTGGCCATGTAAACACGGTGACAGTCGAAAGCGGTATGAGGGGCATAGTAAAGGCAAACGATAAACAAAACTCCATAGAAAATAAAACAAAACTAAGAAACATCTCGTTGAGATCGCTCGACTATGAGATACCCAGTAATCCGAACAATGCCGTTTCAATTATTCTTATTATATGGCCATAACAACCTTTTTGGGGGAAAGCCTGATTCTTTTATTTAAACATACTTCACTGAAGAGCTCTTTTCTTATGTGCGTGGATTTCAAATCCCATGCTACAACCTAATTTTTCTAGGAGGGTCATGCCTATTGACGGGAAAGAGACTCGAACTCGCAACTCTTGTTTGGCGGACATCGCGCTATGCACTGGTCCACCGTATAATACCGCTTTCGAAAACTTCTCATATAGCCTGCGTGATTATGTTTCGATCGTTCTAAAATCTTGAGTATGGCATGCCACATTCTGTATGGCCTTTATGCGGACCCATATATCAAATTTCATGACTTTAGCATAATAAATATGGCTTTTATAAATATATTGACACATTCCAAGGAAATGAAGGGGTGTATTAAATTTTAATGCATCCAATATTCAATTAACTAATATTTTAACTTTGCAGATAATTGCGGGCCTCGGTCGTCCAGTGGATAGCGCACTGTCCCGCCAAACAAGAGGTGCAAGGTTCGAGTCCCGCTCATGCCTTTAGGCATGACCCTCCTAGAAAAACTAGGGTGTGGCGTAGGATTTGAAATCCACCCACATAAAAATGTTCTTCAGTGAAGGAAGCAGAAATAGAGGAAAATAGATCTTCAGGTTTTGCCCCGAAAGGGTTGTTATGACCATATAATAATAATGATAATTGCGCTATAAATGCAAAAGCAATGACCATTTTATCGAACATCGTTTTTATTGATTATTGAATGAATGGGGCATAGTATCGCCTAATTATATTTACTTAGTTCTGTGTAGTGTAGGCACGGACAATCATATCAAGTTAGAAGTCTATATCTCCTATTTCTCTAATCTTTGCGCTTAAACAGACAGGCGAACAGTAAGAGAGGAGAGACAGGGCGATGTCGACTCTGATATCGATGCTGATCAAGAGTGTACAGTGAAACCTCTGTACATTGGACAGCGACGGTTGCCTGAAATTTGTCCACTAATGGGAGGTTCATTTACATGTTTTTTCCACCGTTCCCAAGTTTTTGTCCATTAAAAGGGTGTGTCCACTTATGAGAGTGTTCACTGTAGAGAGGTTTCGCTGTATACACTTTATGGGGGCCGCCACAGCTCCTTCTGATCGTAACATGCATTTGCACAAACTTATTAGTTCCTTCATACCAATTTTCAATTGTGAACTCTCGGATAAAGATCAGATAAAATTTTCCAAAAAAAAAAAAAACACATTTTAATTTAATGCGAAGGTTTGACCCACCCGGTATCACTAAGGTACTATGGGGCGAACTGTTTAATCTCAATAATAGGTGTTTTTCTAATTTCAAAATTTTGTAAATCCCATCAAAATATGTACAAATTTTAGAATCTTTTGTGTGGCGCAATTTCAAAGTTCTACTTTTTTTTAAACTTTTATTGTATCAACCGTTGTTTGGTTCTTACATTTTACAGGGTATCCCAAAAAAATGTCAACTTAAGCAGTCCGTTAGGGGAATCTCTGGCAGTCTGTATATGAACAGCTGCTGACTGCGAGTTCGAGTTAACTCAAGTTGATTCGACTCCACTCGCCCCATTTTCAATTTAAAGTTGGCTTCAAATGATGTTTAAATGTTGGCTTAAGTAAACGGCCAAACGGACCAAATGGCCCCAAGGAGCCAGGAGCCAGGAGTAGGCGGGGCAAATGGGGCGGACGGAGGCGGACGGGGGCAAAGGACATGCTTAAAGCAATTTCAAGCTGAACATTTTTAAAGTTTACAAGTTGCCAGCCAATTAGGTTGCAAGGCGACCGACGTGCGTCGGTTTTGGCTTGAGAAAATGGCACAGCACTACTTGACTTGTTGTTGTTGTTGCAGTTGTTGTTGTTGATGTTGTTGTTGTTATTGTGGTGTTGGCATCTGCTTGTTGTTGTTGTTGTTGTTGTTATGGTGGCTTGTTGTTGCATTGTTGTTGTAACCACTGAGCCACTCACTAATTATGCAAAAATTAGTTGCATCTCGGGCGAAGGGGGAAAAAAAGCTAAACTAAACTGGAACGCGGCCTGGCAACGACGACACATAAAAACCCCCAAAGCTGACAATTCAGCTTTATCCTCCAGTCGCAGTTTCTTTAGCTCAGTTTTATACCCTTATATGGGGCATGTGGTTTATGTAAAATTTTAAAATTTTGTGTATGAAGACTTCAGGAACTCAGAACAACCCATAGACGAAGTGCTAAAGCAATATGAATTACTTTCATCATTAGAAAACCAATTTTAGCCTACAAATAGTGCCTATAACAACCCAATCGGGTCAAACCCTGAAATACTATTTGTCCTTATTTCTGCAACTTTCACTGAAGAATATTTTTTTTTACGTGGGTCGATTTCAAGTTCTACGCCACAACCTAGTTTTTCTTGGAGTGTCATGCCTATCGACATGAGCGGGACTCGAACTCGCACCCCTTGCTTGGCGGGACAGTGCACTATCCACTGGTCCACCGAGGCCTGAAGCACTATTTGCCTTTAATTTTTGCCTTTAATTCTTTAGTTTCTTTTGCAGTTTCCAGAGACTTAACTGAAATTATTTCTACCGTATTGAGTTTTTCCATCCGAAGAATATAATACAGTGAAACCTCTCTACAGTGGACAGCGACGGTCGCCTGAAATTTGTCCATTATTGAGAGGTGTCCACCGATGGGAGGTTGATTTACATGTTTTTCCCCGTTCCCAAGTTTTTGTTCATTAAAAGGAGATGTCCACTTATGAGAGTGTCCACCGTACAGGGCTTTTACTGTAGCTTAATTTAGTGGCAAAGTTTGTCGTCAGGAAACAAAAGGAAATTGAAAGGACCATTTACGTCTGTCTGCACATAACCATCTGCCTTTATGCCTCATAATATATGCGTATATCTCTCATAGAATTGGTGAAATCGCATCACTCGATCATAAATTTTTCCAAAGACCGATAAACGGGTTCCTTTCTCAACAGTTTAATTTGCAACTTTCATATTATTTACTGTTCCCAAAAATTCCAAAAGAATCAGTTTTTTCTGCTTCCCTTAGATTATTTTTATATGGCCATAACAAAGACTATCGGGTCACAGACTGAAGCACTATTTGCATTTTTTTCTGCTTCTCCTTCACTAAATATCTTTTTTACGTGAGTGGATTTCAAGTCGTACGCAACAACCTAGTTTTTCCAGGAGGGTCATGCCTATCGACATGAGTGGGAATCAAATCCACACCTCCAGTTTGGCGGTCCAGTGCATCATCCACTAGTACACCGGGGCCACCAATCTTAAACTACCCATCAATCATATTACTTGCGTTTTGCCAAAACTTTTAGTTTTTAGAGTTTGGCTAAACAAAAACCGGGTAAGGGTATTGAGCGTGTCTCATGTCGATCACATCTGTTGTATCTTGTTCTTCTTTATTTCGCACGTAGTAGAAAACCGCGTGTGTGTCTGTGTGTGTGAATCTGTGTGTCTGGCTGTGTGTGGGCGGGTATGTGTGTGAGTGTGTGTCTGTGTGAGAGTGTATGTGTGCTAATTTAGGCGTCTTTGTTGTCTCCTGGCTGAATGACATACAGAGTTGCATACACACACACACACACACAGGCGCATAGCGAGCGTGGGAGCGCCTGGAAAAAATGGCCGCCTGTCGTTTGCCGTTGCTTTCGTGCAATGGCAGCTCCCAAAAAAAAGTGAAAAACTAAAGGAAAAGCAAAAATGAAAACCAAAATAATAAACAACAATGCGACTTTGTCTGAGTGGGCCATGTGGCTGCAGCAGCTGCAACATTTACAGCTGCAGAATAGTAAATGGTGCAGCAATGCGGCAAGCTGCGCCGCTGTCACGCCCCTCCACGCCACGCCCACACCTCTGTCAGCTGCATTTATTCGCCTGGCCATTGCCTTAAGGCATTCGCTGCGCCGTCCGTTCCAGCATTCATTCATATTCATTCATTCATTCCACTCATTCATTGATAACTAAGTCGTTAAAGCCCGGGCTTAAGATACCACACACACACACACACACACACACACACACACACACACACACACACACACACACACAAACACACACACACACACAC
>JBANCY010001480.1:0-10431 GCA_037040045.1 Phorticella flavipennis | reverse complement strand
AATGCAAGCTCATGCCAAACTTTATCGGTCACAATTTGCGCTTGCGGTTGCTGAAAAACATAGCCTATTTCTGCTGCCATTTGCAGTTCCGATATACTTTGTATATCTTTGCCTTTATAATAAATAGCCCCTGACATTTCACTTTGATTTGCCAGCAATTTTTTCACCGCTCGCAAAACAGTGGTTTTACCACAACCAGAAGGCCCACAAAGCAAGACAAAATCTCCTTCTTGCACATGTAAGTTAATATTTTGTAGCGTATTTTTCTCGCTTTGATTATACGCAAAATTCACATTTTCGATTGTAAGAAAATCCATTGCATATGTCCCTTCCACTCCACCAAACTTGGAATAATTGCTAAAATTAGAAATGCAAGTGACCACACACTCACAAAATTACCTACCGTTAAAGTACCAAACACAGGATAATAAGGAAAATAGAACGCGCCTTGTAAAGCGCCTATTAAGACAACAATAAACAAAAAGGTACTGCTACACAAAACGACGCCATCCTGTAATGTAAAACGAAAAATCGAAAAATGGCTTCGTTTTTTTCCACCATAGCCGCGTGCGCTCATGCTGTCTGCGGTTTGAATAGAATTTTCCAGCATCCATGTTAGCAAGCTGCTGGCAACACGAACCGAAGACATAAACCGATCCCATAAACTGCTAGAACTATACATTCCCATTGTTTTTTGTGTTTGCCGCACCTTTTTCATTTGTTCTTTAAACAGCGGAATAAACCGTAAAATTAAAGAAATGGTAAGTGAAAGTTTTGGTGTTGGTTTTGCAAAAAGATACAAAAACTTATCACTGGTCATTGCCTGATTAAAATTTTTGCTCCAAAGCAATATCCCCGCAAGCAAAATCCCCACCATAAGACCATATAGTAACGCTTCTAGTGTTATTGGTTTGCCATTCATAAACAAAAATGGGCTTTCGCCATTATGGTTCACAAGAGTATTAATCACCATTGTAATGACTACTAATGTAAGCATGAAAATAATTTGGTTTACCACTTCTTTAGTTTTGTGTGTACTGCCAAAAAGGAGCAGCCCGCCCAGTAGCGCATATAACAAAATTGCCGGGTTCATGGTAAACATAATAATAAATATAATTTCTACAAAATATACCAGCAACGTAACAGGATGCAATCTAGAAAAACTCGTCATTCTTCTTCCCACCTATTATTCATGTCTCCGCCAACATCTCGCCCTAAATCACACGTATACACAAACACAACTTCGTCTTTGTCTTGCAGCACATACCGGCTAGCTCCATACGACGGAAATTCATCATTCACTTGATACATCCACCCGCTTAACGGTCCACAAGAAAACTCATAAATATAAGCAATCCCTTTGATATATACCGTATTGTATAAGTTTTTGTCTGCACCTTGAAAATCCAATTGAATCTCATTATATTTTGTGGCACGTTGTAAAATATCAAACGGCGTGTCCCCTTGCCGCAGCACATATTCTGTTCTCTCTAGTATCATTCCATCTTCTGGAATATACTCTCCATTTTTCAGCGCAGGCGCTAAATTTTCCTCATTGTCCAAAATGGTTTTGCACTGTATTGTTAAAAAAACAGTTTGCGTTTCTTCGGTAATGGTATCTATATTTTCCAAATAATATTCGTCTACCGTTTGTATATTGGTGGTCAGCAAAAAAACAGTAATGACCGCTGCAACAATTCCAGCCAAAATAATATTCTTTTTCAAAATCCCCCCCCTAACTCTTATTTAAAATACCATTGCATCCATTGGTAATTTAGCCGTTTTCCAATAGAAATCTTATTTTTACAAACCGCAATGGTGCTATTCATAAATTCTTTTATTTGTTCCACTTCCTCATTTGTCACTTTAGTGTCACTATACGCAATCTTGTTCCACAATTGCATCGCACTTTCGATATTTTCCTGTGGCAATTCCATCCACTGTGCCAGTTGTTCCGCTTGCAATTGAATATCATTACTCAAATATAGCCCACAAATCTCTGCAATTTCAAGTGAATAATCGATCATTTTGCAGCAATTTTCTCGATCATTATCTGTTTCAAACAATTTATATCGCTGCCTTAATTTTATATAGTGATACAAGCTATAAGCGACCAGGACACATAGTAAAACAAGTAAAATAAACAAACCAATATAGGCAAAAATCTTCTCAAACGCAGATTCGGATTCTTCATCATTTTCTAAGTAGTCTACTTGTGAATCTCGATCTGGCGGCGTAGAATCTTCTTCATCATTGCCAGCGCCTTCGCTTTCGTTTCCAGAAACATTCCCAGCCGCTGAATTTGGCACTTCCACCATTTCATACTGAATTTCATCTTGAAATCCTGGTGTTGCATCAAATGGAATCCAGCCCACACCGTCCAAATAATATTCTGCCCAAGCGTGTGCATTTTGCTGTGTCAGCGCTATTTCTCCCACTGGCGCTTGACCAATATCATCTTGCGTAATAATATACCCTTCGACATACCGTGCCGGAAAACCAAAATAGCGCATCATAGCAGTTGCAGCACTAGCATAATGTACATTATAACCACTTTTGCTGTCTTGCAAAAAATACGTGACCAAATCAATATCGCCATTCTCGGTTGATTCCGCCGCATTAAATTTGGTATTTGCATTCAAATAATCCAAAATAATTGCTTTGGCTTCCAGCGTTGTTTGCGCCGTTGTATCTCCAAAACACACTTGTAGTGTATTCAAAAGTTCTTCTGGCAAAGCTACATAAGAATCATAAACATACTCTCTATAATTTGATTCTAATGCCATGTATTCGCTTGTATCGTCCAAATTCTTTTCAAGGCTTGATTGAACCAAATAACTTTTTTCTAATGTATCTGTTTGATACACCCCTTGATAATTCACTTGTGCAATCAAATTTTCTTCTGAAAGAAACCGTTCGTCTACTATACTAGAGCCTTCCAGCCCATACGGAACATACGTATAAGCACGACATGCCCCTACATTTTCTACTGTAAATGCACTTTGCGAAATTTCAATATCATCACTTACTACCCCCGCAGTAGATAACTGTGTTACACCGTACAATCCACTTTTATGTAACCAATATAAAAAATCTTTGTTTTCAGCATTTTCTACATTGCTTATCTGGCTCCATCCGTCTTCGCTATATTGCCCTGCTACAAACCCTTTCCAATAAGAAGGGACAATTTCTTCGCTTTGAATTTTCAACATTACATCTGTATTTGGTTTAAAAGAACTTAATTCTTTTAGTTTTCCTTCTGGCAAAGAATTTTTGGTTTTTTCATAAGAAATTTCATGTACAATTTCCTGTGTTTTTTCCACAAAAGAATACTCTGTTGTAGAAGTAGCCGCCCCTGTGACGAACACAAGTAATAGAGCAATGCCAAGTACAACGGTTTCAATTGCTTGTGGCATCAAAATATCTTGCTGCGCCTTGCGAAGCATGCCAAGCATCATAACACTTGCTAGCAGCGCAACTGCAAAGAATAAATTGATTGATGCATATCCCAAAAAAGCCAAAACACACAACAAAACAAACTGTAAAACGCTTATTATTTTCAATTTAAAGCGAACCACTACACCATAAAATACGCCTAGCAAAATTCCCAAATAAAAGAAAATGCTATAAATACTTTGTGGGTTTGCCTTGCTTGTATCTGCCAAGAAAATAATATATCCTCTTTTTTCTGTTATCAAATTTGCAAATTGATTGTATAAAATATGCCAACCTGCTTGCAATGAATTAGTGGCAAAAATGGCAACAATTATAACCAGTGCAGTGGCTATAATAAAAGCCCACCAACACCATTTTTTTTGCGTATTAAAAAATAGAACAAATACCGAAAATACAATTGCTACAAATGCCAAAAACAAAATTGGCATACTATTATCATTGGCAAACACGCTTGTCATAAAAATGCCACAGGTGCCAATAATAAATAAAACTGCCAATAAAATTCCTTGTATTCGAACTGTAAACGGTTCTTGTTCTGGTACTTTTTTTGTTACTACAACCCCATTTGCCTGCTTTGCAAATTTCACAATAACTCTCCCTATGCCAGTATTATCTCACTTACATCTTTTGCATAACTCGCTTCCAATAGCGGAACAATTTGTATACTTCGGGTTTCTTCCTGCATTGTTTCCGCGCTACAAAAAGCTACTGCTTTTGCTTTTTCCGCCAAAATCTCCAAAGATTTCGGACAATTCGCACCAAAATAAAATAGTAAGGAATAGTCTTGTTCTTCTTGTGTATCAATAAATAAATCCAGCTCACTTTTGCCAGAAATAACCGGCGGAACTTTTGCGAGCAAATAAGAAGTTTCTATAAATTGCTCTGGATTTGTTACATCCACACTTGTAAAAAGCTCTTGTTGCCGCCACACTAACGTAAACTGTTGTCCTTCTTCCGAGATTTGTTGGCACACAGAAAACAGTGTTTCAAACAATCGATTTTCTGCACCGGCATCAATTTTTTCAACCGCTCTGTCCCAAAAAACAAGCACTGACTTATTCACTGGTCGCCCCGATTCTTTCACAACCAATTCATCAAGCTTGCTGCTAAGCTTCCAGTGAACTTGCTTAATGCTATCACCTTTTTTATATTCGCGTAGCTGAAAAATCTCCGATGCGTCTTCCCCTTTTACATCCGGCGAATATACATCGCTTTCTTTTGCATTACTTAGCATACTAATACTCAAATCTGCTATAGAAAATACTTCTGGTAACACCATCATGTTTCTTTTTTCAACAATGTCGTTGGCATACGCAACAGACGCTTTTACAGAAAAAACGCCTAAATAATCCCACAAATAGATGTTTTTAATGGTGCATTCAAGCATTCCCGCATTTTCGCTTTGCACCGTAATTTGCGCCCTACTAATTTTGTACGGCGCTGCAGATAGATACACTTTTTCAAGCGTGCATTCTTGTGTCATCAGGTTCTTTACTTGCAGTTGCACTTCGCAAACACCCACAGGCATACTACTACCATTTTTTATGCCAATAACAACATCTACACTTTTATGTCGCTGCGTTGTTTTTGGCAATTCTATGGCAAAAGAAAAGTTTTTTCTAGCAAACCACAAAACGCAAAAAGAAATAAGCGGAATAAAAATAAGCGCACCTAACACAACCAGCAACCAGTTGTTGCCAGTATATAAAAACAGTACCAACACACACAGTAAACTGATGGCAAAAAGCGTTCTGGATTTCCACATATTTTTACAACCCCGCAAGTTTTGGCACAGGTACTTTTAGCAAAATTTCTTGCAAAATATCTTCTGGTGTTTGCTCGTTCAAGCATACTTTCGAATTTAGCAATAAGCGGTGCCCGTATACCTCAAAAATAACCGCTTGCCCATCTTCTGGCAAAACATAATTGCGTGCTTGTACAAACGCATGTGCCTTCGCCATATGTACAAGTGCCAAAGCACCACGTGGGCTTACCCCAAGCGTAACAAGCTCGTGGTTTCTTGTTTGCTCTGTAAGCAAAGAAATATACTCATAAATACTATCTTTCACCTGTGTTCTGCTCACTGTTTGAATTAACTCTTGCAAAACTGGAATACTAAGAACTGGCTTTATTGAATCTAGTGGATTTTCTAAATGCCGTTCTTTCAAAATTTCAGCCTGACTTTGCACATCTGGATACCCAATTGTTGTTTTAATCATAAAACGGTCTAGCTGAGAATTTGGCAAGTTTTGTGTACCCGCAGACCCCACTGGGTTTTGCGTTGCCAGCACAATAAAAGGATCTGGTAATTCTTCGGTATGCCCATCCATTGTTACTTTTTTCTCTGCCATTGCCTCAAGCAATGCAGATTGCGTCTTTGTAGAAGTTCTATTCAGCTCATCTGCCATAAATAAATTGGTCATAATCGGACCTTTCATATGGCGCAAACGTCCGCTTTCTTTATCAAAAACAGAAAACCCTACAATATCTGATGGCATGGTATCAAACGTGAACTGTACACGTCTGGTTTGCAGCCCCAGCACTTTTGCAAAGCTAAGTGCCATTGTGGTTTTTCCTACCCCTGGCACGTCTTCTAGCAAAATATGCCCTTGCGCTAAAATCGCCATCCAAATTTTCTCAATAAAAGCATCTTTACCTACAATTACCTTTTGCACTTCTTTTTCCACTTTTTCTGTATATTCAAACATTTTTTTTCCTCTTTTTTATATAAACTATAATTCCCACAAAAATTACAATCGTTACCACCGCTATTATTCCAAAAACCATATAGCTTGCAGCTTTTGGACTGTTATCACTTGGCAAGTTTGCTCTTTCGCTGGCAACAGTTCCATATTCTACGCTTACATGGTCTTGCACAATTTCGATATTTTGCGCTTGTAAATATTCTTGCAGCACTTGATAATTTGTTACGTAAAATTGTTCTTCTACTGGTACTTGTTGATATGTAGAATATACTTGTTGTACTTCCTCTTTAGAAGATGCATTGCTCAAAGAATCAATTTGTGTTTTAGCCTCTTGAATTTGTGCCTGTACTTCCGCACTCATTTGAGCCCTAAAATCAAATAAATTCCTTTTGCCTTGTTGTAGTCGTTCTTGTGCAATAAGTGCTTGCATCGCCTGCTCTGTCGCCATCCAGTTGCGCTCTGTTTCACCAATCTCGTGCACAAATTCTCCACTGTCTAGCTGATACTCTAAAAGCTGCTGCGAAATACTGTTTCCGTTATACATAAAGCGTTCATCTGTAGCAGGATCGATTCCAATCGAGCAAAGCGCAAGAATCGTTTGGGCAACACTTTCTGCCGATTCCAAATTCCCTGCCTGATACTCATTAGATAAATACTGCAAAGCATCATCAACTGCTTGGGATACTGATACTACTTTACCATCTGCCCCATATGCATAGCTACTATTATAATAAGGCGCAAGCGATTGCACTGCCATTGCCGTAATATCAACCATGGATTGTGAACTTGAAAGCCCTATGCCCCCATCACTTTGCTGCATATCCAATATTGTTTCTATCATGGTATCTCTGGTATAGATAGCATCAGCTGGCACTTCATACTGCATACTATCCAAACAAATTAGCGCATAAATCCACGCATTTGTGCCCTGCATACCCAAATTAGAATTAATAGAAAAAGCATACGTTCCGTCTGCAACAAGATTAATATCGTGCTTTGTTCCGGTAGCGGTAGGATCTCCACCACAAGCAAGCACAGCAAGCGCCACACGTTGAAACTCCGTTGCTTTGGTGGTATCCATACCACCTTGCTGTGCATAAGCATCATCAATCTTTTTTTCTAGTTCTTTTAAATAATAGGAATAGCTTTCCTCTATTTCTCCCTGACTACTTGCAATTGCAAACCAATCTGCCACTGCATCGCCTGCCACAAAACTATCTTTTTGCGCCAAAATTCCTTGCGAATCACTTAGCTTAAGCTCTGTTTTGACAGCTTGTAGTGCTTCGTTTGCTTGGCTGGTTGCTTGTGCATAAGCAGAAATTGGCAAAGCAAATAAAACCAATAAGCAAGCCGCTATTTTAACTATATATTTTTTCATTCTTACTCCTTTGGTCAAAATCTAGCATCTTCATTTTTGCCATTTTCCCTTTTACAAACAGACTATTATAAAGCGAACTATGCTCTGCTGACACACTTTCTGGCTCTTGTAAATAGACTTGTTCTCTTTTTCCTGCCACTGCATCTACTTGGGTAACTATCCCAGAGCGTGTGGTGCCATCACTCGTCGGCGGTGTCTCACTCGAACTTTCGGGCACATTCGGTGTCTCCGGCTCGCTCGGTGTCTCAGGCTCGCTTGGTGGCTGTGGCTCACTTGGTGTTTGCACTTCACTCGACGAAGTATCATCTTTCAACTTCGGAATACTTTCGGTCTTGGTACTTCCACAAAGAGAGCAAGTATAGGTTCTCTCCCCTTCTTCGGTCGTTGTAGGCTCTCTTGTAACCACACCGGCATCCCAGCTATGCTCTAGTTTTGGAATTTCTACCACTTCTTCATATCCACAGCCTACCACTTGACACTTTTGCCCTTTTTTACCTGCTTGTGAACAAGTCGCTTCTTCTATAATTTCGGTTTCACCCATTGTATGCTGTGCAGTATATCCGCCGTTAATCCACGTACCGCAATAGCTAGTTAAATTTCCGCCAGAGCTTTCAGATCCTCCGCCAATATCTTTACCCAAAGCAAGTGTATACCGTAAATAGACCGTCTGCCCCGAGTTTAAATAATAGCTCGATAAACTTTTCCCAATATATCCGGCACCGTCTATATACACCATCCAGCCAGAACCGTTTGTATAATCAAACGCTCCAAGGCTATGCCGAGAGCTTGGCCCAGATCTTATAAAACCATCTTCGCCTATTTTTTCCCATAAATTTTCTGGAACACTGGCACTAGCTGTAATATTATACATTTCTATTCTACTAATATAATATCCCTCATCAAGTGAACCTGAATAAACAGAAGTTGCACCTATTTCATCTAATAGCCTTTCAACCGCATACGAAGCTGGTTGCCCCTGAATAAGCTCTGTTGACGATGTCCCAATAATTCCCATTCCAATTGTTGTTGCATCCAAAACCATGTTTACACTGCCAATTACTTCGCCG
The DNA here is from genome assembly GCA_037040045.1 of Phorticella flavipennis. Taxonomy (NCBI): domain Eukaryota; kingdom Metazoa; phylum Arthropoda; class Insecta; order Diptera; family Drosophilidae; genus Phorticella; species Phorticella flavipennis. Next base: position 1,825 of record JBANCY010001480.1, on the reverse strand, counting down.
TCGTTGCTATGCTTAAATGTAATTTCATATACTACCGAACGGCTATTGACACCGTCATATGCCACAACTTCTATCGTATGATACGTAGTTCCTACGCCTTCAGGTGGATCAGAAAAATACAAAAGATATTCATATCTTCCATTTCCTGTGGGATTCGTCACAGTTTTTCCATCTTTTGTAACCGTAATACTACTTTCATAAATAATATCATTATATTTTTGCGGATCTCTAGAGTTTGCCGATACTGTCATCGTGTATCTTTTTTGTTGCAAAGGCATTGCCTCTGTATCCAAGCTAGTGACAATTTCCGGTGGATAATCACCCACCGTTCCACCAGGCTTTGGCCCTTCAGGAACATAGTAAATTTGCGTTGCAACATCTTTTATAACTTGCTTATCACCTTGCATTGCTCGCAAAGTAATTATATTCAATCCCGTACTTCTAAATTCGCCCTTAGACAATTGTGCCACATAATTTTCGCTATCAACTGCCTTTAATCTGGTTCCCCACTGGTTTTCACTATTTTGTATATCTACATACACCACAGCGTCCTTAGGCGCACCCACTAAACGAACATAAAAATTAAGTTTACCATCTTCTAATTCATCATAATAAAATCTTGTTCCATTCGATGGTAAATTCGTATCAAAATAAATATCTCCTACTTGTCCACCATTGCCATTGTTAGAGCCATTGCCGCCATCGCCACCATTTTCGCCATCACTTGTAGAAAGCGATCCGCTACTTGTTTCGCCACTATTTTGGCCACTTTCACTGCTGCTATTTACTCCGCCACTATTGCTTGTACTGTTGGCCCCATCGTTATTGCTTGCACTATTGGTTTCATCACTAGCGCTAGAATCACTTTGAGAAGTAGATTGACTTAAATCACTTTCATTATCGTCTTGTGAATCACTCTGGCTTTCAGCAAGTGATTCGCTTTCTGGTGGTATTTCTTCTGGCTCAGAAATGCTGCTAACAGATTCTTCCTCTTTTTGTGGCGCAATATAGAGCCCTTGCATATTTTCCTGCTCGGCTTCTTGCGTTCCTTGTTCTGCATTTTGCTGCTCTTGGCCACCTTGCGTTAATGGAACTGCTAGGGTTTCAGGGAAAAGCGAACCCACTTGATTTTCAAGCGGGTTCGCTGGTTCTACAGCATTTACAGGGCCGGCCGACAAAAAAAGCGTCGCACAAAAACAGATCAATAATATTACTGATCCTATTATTTTTGTTTGTTTACCCCATTTATTCATGCTGTTCTCCTTTTATTTTTTCACTTTTATTCAAAATCTCTTTTCTTCTTTATCAATACATAAATGATAACACCTAGTGCAATTACAACAATCGCTATAATAACACCAATTAAAACACCATTACTATTGGAATTTGTTTCCAGAGTAACACTTTCGCTTATGCCATCACTCTCACTCTTCACTTGAGATTCACTACTGCTAGAGCTTGTTTTTTGTGATTCGCTACTTGTTACAGATTGACTAGAAGAAATTGATTCTTCGGAACTCGCTGTACTTTTAGAACTTGTACTGCTCTTTACGGCATTTGCGGCAGTCGCTTTATTTGTATTTTTATTTGTGGTTGCTTTCTTTTGAGAAGTTGAGTTAGAACTTACAGACCCACTACCACCAGCGGTATTATTATTGTTGTTGTTATTATTATTTGTATTAGCAGAACTCGAACTTGGAGCACTACTGCTGGAAGAACTTGTGCTTGGTGCACTACTGCTGGAAGAACTCGAGCTTGATGCACTGCTGCTAGAAGAACTTGAGCTTGATGCACTGCTGCTAGAAGAACTTGAGCTTGATGCACT
>JBANCY010001479.1:0-10459 GCA_037040045.1 Phorticella flavipennis | reverse complement strand
CAGAAGAAAAAGGAGAAAAAATTAAATAAGAAAAGATAACAAGCGACTAGAGAGGTCCACGAATACGTGGAACGGCAAACAAAACCCAACAACAAAGCGAGCGGAACGGCGGAGCGGACCAGACCAAACCTGAGCTGAACTGAACTGAACTGAGCGTTGTCGAGCGGAGCTGAACTGAGAACAAATAGTCGGTCGAGTCATCGTCGTCATCGGCCATGGCAAGCGGATTAGTTTACCTGGTACCGGGCCTGGGCATGGGCCTGGGTCTGGGTTTGGGCCCTGCCTGGGTTAGCGGTACGACAATGTCTCCGAAACTGAAACAGAAACACTGAGCCGCTCCCCTGTGTGTGCGAGTTTGGCTTTGAATGGTGCCAGCTAAAAATTTACGATTTTAGCACAGATTGTAAAGTAAATTTTCCTGTTTTTATTTCGAATTAACAAGCGGCCCAGGCAAACACACACACACACACTCACCGCACGGAGGAATAGATAACTAGATACAGGGTAGAACAAGAAACGCCAAACAAACATGCTCCAGGCTATAGTGCTAGACCTTTAGATACCCGCTATAGGCTAAGCTAATATTTACCATATAAAAAACTGCTATATTTCTGAAGCAATCCTTAAGAAACTTGCAGTATTTGTTTATAAAAGTCTATAGTTTGTGCATACCGAATTTCAGAACTGTAGCTCACTTATCAACAGAACAAAACCCTATAATATCTTTAATACATTTGCCCAATTTCTTATTTTATAGCTTATATTTTTAGTTACCAAATCAATAAATATACTATCAACAAATATATATATACCAATGGACCTCTATATACTATCAACAAATATACTATTAGATAAATATAAATAAATAGATACTGCATATATATCTCAAATATTTACTTCTTAAATAGTCCTATTTACTAAGCGATCATTATGAAATTTTCAGAATATGTAAGAAGTCCTTGATAATTTGCATGTACCAAATTTCATATTTATATTGCATTACCTGAACGAGTTATTACGTTATATAGATATATTTGCTTTATAAATAATCTGCTTTATTTAACTTACTAACTAAACACTGTATATTGCATAATCTCGTTACACTAATACAATTTTATACCAAATTTTAGAGTTGAATATATAACTCTAAAATTTAGTATAAAAGTGTTAGATACTATATCTTCCCCTACCATAATTACTGTCTCCATAATTTATGCTTTTCTTTGATAAACTTTAGCACAATATGCAGTATTATTTCATTACTAAGTTTGCTTTCAGCATACCAAATTTGATTACATTAGCTCAAGAAATATAATCTTGAAGCAGCGCTGCTTTCTTTGCCAATGGACCTCTATAAACCTCTTCAATAAAACTGAGCTATTTTTGCATATGCCAAACTGCATACTAAATTTGATAGGTCTAACTCTTCAAATAGCTGAGTTCAATGGGTCTAGTCTAGTACTTAAGCCACTTTAAGCTTAACCCTTTGTTGCACACTGGTCGAACAACATAACCAGCTAGTCTAAGAAAAAACTTCCAATTCTCAACTCAAAAACGGACCGGCCAGCTTAACATGCTCATTTTCTCACCAGTCCAACAATAATACAGGGTATTAACATAAACAACAACAATGTTAGGTTCTTCGTGTCTTTGTGAAAATAAAAAACGAAAGTTTCAATGGATTTGTGTTCTCTTTTTTTCTTCTGCGGTTCTTCTTTAGAATGCGCATTACAGGAAGCCATGGCCCGAACCGGTTGCTTCTTTCTAAAGAGCCAGATCCAGAGCCAGATCCAGTGACGGAGCCAGTGACGGAGCCAGAGACGGAGCCAAGCGGTTACTTAATAATGCAAACAGGTTTCGGTCTCATCTGTTCGGTCAAAGGATGTGAGAAGCTGTCGCATAAGGGATTGTGTTCCGAATAGAAAGGCGAAACGTACGGGCTTTGGCTCAGCTTAAATTATGGATATTGATATATGGTTGTACGTTGGCGACGGTCCCGAACTGGCTTTTTATCAAAAGCGATGACAAAGCGCGATTAGAGAGAAACGAACGGAACGGTTCGGTTCGGAAAGAAAAACACATCTTTTGAGAAAATGTAGGCTGGATTTAATGAGCCTGTACGAAAGATTAAAAATTGTTTTTTTTCTTTTTGATGTATTGTAAACTGGGATGGAAAGGAAGGAAGGTAAAGAGAGGTTGACAGGGTGTGTGCGCGAGGGAGGTGGAGAGTTTCTTCAATTATACGGTATAGGGTTTCGCCTCTATTGTCTGGGTTGGGTTGAACAAATACAACAGAACTTTTTATTTTATGTTTATTGTTAATCTCATGGGGAAGACAACAAAGTGTTTCGCCTAACGATGTGCCTGAAAAATCTCTATTATTAAAATGTCACTTTGGCAAGCTCAGTTTGGGTCTAGAAATATAATATAATAGAATATAATAATCATAGGTTTGAGTTTTCAGATTGAAAGACGGATAATAAAAGAAAAGAAGTAAATTTATAATATTTAACTATCAAGTTTACAAACTTTGAACAACTTCTCATTGAAAGGCTTTTAAGACTAGGGTTCTCTTTCTCGGAGTATTATAAAGGAATATAAAAAATCTTTCTCTCCCGCGCGAAAACGTAGCACACTTTGGTATATTCTATTTCGAACCTTAAAACAGAAGCTTAAGAACTTAATTCATTCTTAATTTACAATATCACTAAGTACAGGTCCCTCGATTATCTTTCCCAACCCTTAATACACCCCAGCAATGCAGTGATTCAGAGCAAAACATATATTCCTAAATTGAAACCATTCAATTATACGCATTTGGTTAAAATTACATTTTTTCGATTATATCAAGAAAAAATCCGTTTTTAAGATAGAACAGATGGAAGTCATACGAAATCGTCAGACATTCAGAACCTCTTCATATAGGTACTACTTCATATAGGTACTACTGTGGTTTACAATTTCGGACAAGTTCTTGAATCGGCAGGACTGTTAATGACATCTGGGAAAATTTCATGTCAATGTCATTGTCAGTCATATATTGATATTTATATTAAAATGCATTTTTCGATTTTTACAATGTCTGATACTATTGAGCAGAAAAGAGCCATCAAATTTTGTTTTCGCAATGAAATTTCGGCTCCGGAAAGGTTGTTAAGGATGTTACGCAAGGCCTTTGGTGATTCGCAGAAATATATTTATAAAGGGAACAAAGACTTCAAAGTGGTTCGGGAACGTTCCGAACGACCATTGAAGTAGACTCGTCAATGAAGTAGAGCAATTAGTGCTCAAAAATCATTGGTTGACTGTTCAGAGAGACCTTACTGATATGGAATATGTGAGTGATCGGTAAAAACCATTTTGAAAGACCATTTAGGCCTAGGAAAAGTCAAATTTAGTTAGGTACCGCAAACGGTCAAAAAATTCGTGCCGTTGATGTGTGTGAAACAATAATTTTGAACAGGCTCAAATGCCTAATTACGGGAGATGGGACTTGGTTTTATGATAACGACCCTAAAACAAACGACCAATCAAGCGAATATCGTCCTAAAGTCGAGGTCAGTCCGAAAAGAGCACGACGAAGTCGTTAACAAATCAAGGTTATGATGACAATTTGCCTAAAACCACCAGAATTATGGAACAAGAGTTACATGGTTTTTACATCATGATAATGCACCGTCTCATTTCGGAAGCATTTCGTCAGAAATTCGACGCATATCGTTACGGAACCACCGTATTCTCCTAATTTGGTTCCGGACTTCTGAAATCCATCTACATTAAAAATGTTCTTCAGTAAAGGAAGCAGAAATAAAGGCAAATAGTGCTTAAGGCCGTGAACCGATAGAGTTCTAATGGCCAGATACACATAATAATAATTGTAAATAATACTTCTATAAGATCTTTCCTTAACTGATTGAAATGAAAGAACTTAAACTGAACAAATTTTGGAACAAATCAAAAAAATCAAATCAAACCCGCAAAATCCATCCATGGCAAAAATAATGGATCACTTTTTCCTAGACCCCACATATATATACATTTCTCTAGCTTCTCTCTATCCACCTATTTCTGTCTAACATTACTTTCTGCAAACTTTCATAATTTCAGTTATAATATGCCCCGACCACACATAGATATAGATACATATATGATATGCCCCCCCTTTCGTCTGGTAACTAATTTTCTGAGCACTTTTTTCTCAATGTTTGTTAATTATTTTGGTTTTATTTTTTTTTTTCTATATATTTTCTGTTCAATTTGCCCATAGATTATTTTCCCTGGGCAATTTCCGGTTTCATTGTGTTGTTTTGCGGTCGGTCTCTTCTCGCTGCCAGCGTTGCCGTAGTGCTCATTTCTTTAATTTGAGCTGTGTTTGGTAATTTAAAAATTGTAGGCTTAGTCAGGCCCCCAGACTACCCCGAACCACTCGAACCCACAGCCAGAGCCCCTCCCCTCCCAAGCCCACCGAACCCACAAACAGACCCCCTCCCCTTCCGAACCCATCGAACCCCTCGAACCCACAGTCAGACCCCTCCCCCCCGCACCATGTGGCAACGCCATGGCATAATCAACTGTAATGCGGCCGCGTCGTCGCTGAGCACGCAAGCAGCGCGCAGTCGGCAGTGGCAGCGGCAGCAGCAGCAACAACAAACAAAACATATGCTGCGGCAACAACAAAAAAGCTTCAAACACAGCCAGACAGACGCACACAAGCACACAGACACACCTCCTCAGCTGTGTGTGTGTGTGTGAAACAGCTGATTTGTTATCAGCGCTGAATTGACGCCAGCGAAAGAGAGCGAATGTGCTGAATTCTCACGCTCTCAGACAAATGTAGGTAGCCAAAAGGAAACGGCAAAACAACAACGACGCTGACGCTGACGCTGGCGTCGACGTCGGCTGCTGCTGCTGCTGCTGCTATGGCAACGACCTTCCTTATTTATTACAATGTGTGTAAAGCGTCTGCTGCTCTCGCGCGCGCTCTCTCTGTCGCTCTCAGTGCGGCGTGTGTGTGTGTGAGCGTGTCGGCATGCTGCAAGCAGAGAGGGGAGCACTGTTTGAGGGGCGACATGAGGGGGAAGGGGGGGGGGTATTAAATTGCTTAGTTTTTAGTGCAGAAAAATGTCTGCAACATTTAAGTTTAATGTTGGCTCGTTACACATGTATGTTAGAACGAGATGGCCTACATGCTGTCTGAGGTGGGGGTAACACTGTATGTGGGGGGTAACACTGGCGGGGGGTAACACTGTTTTGGGGGGTAATCTCTTTCTCATTTTCTTTTGGCACTTTTTGTTTTTGTATTGAAAATGTTGTTGTTGTTTTGTGCTCATTGCGCAGTTTCCGTGTTGTTGTTGTTGTTGTTGTTGTAACTGGGCAGCTGCCATTTCGCGTTATCTTCATTTGTTGTTGTTCCTTTGGCAACTTTTATTTTATTGCCACACCTTTTTGTCAAAAAAAAAGTGGGCAGCACTGGCAAACGACAGCAAGACAACAACAAATTGCAGTTAAATCGCAAGCAAAAACCCGTTAGGCAGTTCGGTAGAACAAACGACGCGGCGGAGCATTGAGCTTTTTTCAAGCCAATTAAAAGGCTAAAAGAAAAACTACCGAAAAACTTCCTCTACAAAAGAGCAACTAAATTAGCTAAATTTCAATAGGCTGAAATTATCAAATAAAAAGCTATAAAAACTGAAAAAAGGCTAAATTTGATATAAAAAGCTAAGTTTAACAGTTCTACCTGCTATGACTTTGTCTAAAATGCATCCGATTTGAGAACGGAATACCTCTAAATACGCAGAATAGAATATATATTTGTTTAATGTTCTTAAGTAATTCAATTTTCATATTATGTTTTCTAAAATTCGAAGTTTTATTGAACCAAATGGTACTATTAACTGAAAAAAGGCTAAATTTGTTCTAAAAAGCTAAATTTTAAACTTCCACCTGACATACTTTGTCCAAAATGCATCCGATTTGAGAACGGAATACCTCTAAATACGCAGAATAGAATATATATTCTTGTAATGTTCCTAAGTAATTGAATTTTCCAATTGTGATTTCTAAAACTAGAAGTTTTATTGAACCAAATCGTATTATTCACTTCGCCCAGCTATAAAATTGACAAAAATTAATCGAAATACTTTAGAAATACATTGAATATTATCAAAACTTCAATACATACTATCAAAATTTAAATTAAAACCCTTGAACTACCACCAAAACTACTTTGCCAAAATTCCTGATTATCTCAAAAATTTTATTGAAATTTCCTTGTTTTTTTCAAATTTGAAATTTAAATTTTGAATTTTTGTCAAGCCAATTATTAAAAACCCATCTGAACTTCTTCCTGTATGTATAGAAAACTAATTTCCAAACATAAACAAATTAATTCCATTATTTTTAAAGTATGAGAGATGGTCTTTTTATGTTTCGTATGAACATATTTAAAAGATAATTTCTTATAATTATCTAGGAAGTTTTCTATATGAGAATTAATATACGCAATGAACTATGATATTTGTATGTCTCTAATTTAAATAGCTTTCTCAAATTTAAAATTTATCTGTATTTTGGGTATCCAATAGATTGGTTGAATTTTGTCAGAATTTATATATTGAAAACTCAACCAAACTTGGAATCTTATAAATGCTATCAATAACTAACCTATTTTTACTTTCATTATCTAAATCTTTTCCAAAAGGTGATATAAAAGTAGGAATAACAATATCCTGCCCAAAAATATACGACACCTATCAAAGTTTTGTTTCGGACATCGTAGCGGATTGGGGAAACATAATAGATCAAAATAGAGTGTGGCACAAAGAGTAATACACAAAATCTGCTATTCTTATCTCTTTTTGCATCTCCCGTTTTCATAACAGTACAAAAATAGGTCATACGCTTCGTTTTGGGCTTTGACAAGGGCATCAAATTATATGGAATTACGAAGTCAAGAATTTTGTTTTAAGAACAAGGCATTTCTACGAATTATTGGGATTTTTTATTACGGAGGACGATTTTTCGGAATTCTGGTGAAATATCTATGTATATATATATAAATATTTCAACAGACAGTCGAATTCCGATAAGTCGTATTGCATCTTATTGATCATATTGCAATATATAAAGTGGTAAAAGCAGCAGAAGTTTTGACTAATTCAAGTTCCTTAACCTTCGAAGGAGTTTTAGGATAGCCAAAGCTTAGTATACCATATAGCTGTCATACAACCAAAAGTTTTTGCGGAGATTTTCATGTTTTTCAAGATATGGAAAAGTTCCTTTCAATTTTAAGGGAATCGGACCACTATATCTTAAAGCTGTCATATTACTAAAAGTTGGTTTTGCTCATATTATCTACATTTTTGAAGCTATTGAACTGAAATTTATGAAACATTTAAGATTTGTAATTATCTATGGGTAAATTGAATTTCATAAGGATCGAACTACTATATCATCTAGCTTTCTTATAAGGAAAAGTTTTGCCTATAGATTTTCAACATTTTCAAGCTATTCAATTAAAAGTCAACAAACAATTAAGATTCTTTATTATCTATGGTTCCATTGAATTTCATAGAAATCTAACCGCTATATCCGACAGCTATCATATCACTAAAAGCCCATTTACCCATATTTTTTTATGCCATTCAATTGAATTTCCAGACAAATTTAATAGGAATTCGCGGGCAATTCAGTCTTATATACACAAGCTAAAGTCTTCGGCGGGCCGTAGATAATACTTACCTGGTTTTTCAGGGATTTACACAATACGATTATACGATTTCGAAAGAGTTTGAATATAATCAAAAAGTTTTGTACTTTATGGAGTCTGGAAAGAAGAAAATAAAATTGTGTTTGTGTTGTTTTACGACCGGTTCCAAAGGATAGTAAAAAAAAGGGTAGAAATTTGGTTAGTAGGGAAGATATACTACTGGCAGACAGAGCCATAAAGTGTCATAAAAAATGGAAATTAGTATTAGTATTGTTATATTAGAGTCCCGCTCATGTCGATAGGCATGAACATCTCAGAAAATCTAGGTTGTGGCGTAGGATTTGAAATCCAACCACGTAAAAAAAGATCTTCAGTGAAGGAAGCAGAAATAAAGGACAATAGTGCAAATCAATATATTCAAAATCGTATTACTATATAATATATTTGGGGCTTCGGTGGACCATTGTGCCAGTAGCGCAATGTCCCGCCAAACAAGAGGTGTGGGTTCGAGTTCTAATCATATCGGTAGGCATGTCCCTCTCAGAAAAACTAGGTTATGGCGTAGGATATGAAATCCACCTTCGTTAGAAAAGTTCTTCAGTGAAAGAAGCTGAAATAAAAGAAAATAGTGCTTCAGGCTGTGACCCAATAGGGTTTTTATAGTCATAAATTAATAATAATAGAAAATGGTTCCTAACTGAGAGAGCGTTTTATGGAGGTGAAATTATGGGTCGTTCCAATTTTTCAGTTTTCTAATAGGAAATTTTGTCATAAAAAGGGGTTTTTTCACATGTGCTGCAGATGCGCATTCAAAAGCAGTGCAAATTGCATGTGCTTGTCGCCGGGGCGCCCGTTAAAAGCGCAGAACAAATGACGGCTTTGGCGACGGCGACGTCGACGTAGACGCCGGCAGCGACTGCGACTGCGGCGACGGTGGCATATGATCAAAGCATTGTGCGAAAGAGACAGCTGCGGAGTGAGGAGTGAGTGAGGCCATAAAAGAAATCATAAAAATTAAAGCAGGGCAACACTTGGCACGCACACACAAACACACACACATGGACAGTGGCAGAGAAATATGATTACAAAATAAAAGAAGCAGCGACGCGGGCAGCGGCAGAGCGGCAGAGCGCGCGCTCTCTCAATCGGGTTGTAAAGATGGCCGCCCTGGCTAATGGCTATGGCTGAATGTGTGAGCGAGAGCGCGGCATTAACATGTGTTTTTCGCTGCATGCAATTGGCTGCTGGCGCTGAATACGCGGCGACGTCACGAACAGCTGTTCGCCGCGGCCAAGCAAAAATAAGGGCCAAAGCCAAAGGCGCAGAGCGACAGAGCGACAGTCGCAGCAGAGAGCTCAACGCGTGCAGGACGTAAGCAGCGTGCGTGACGTACAAATACGATGTTAAATGTTCAAAAAACATGCTAAATGACAAAAAAATATATGAAATAAAAAAAATTTTATAAAAATTATAAACAAATTGCACTAATATAAAGAAAAACAAAAACAAAGCCATAAAAACGAGAGCAGCAAAACAATAATAACACAGCTGACGCTGACGTTGACGTCGACTGCGTCTAACAGCTGTCGCACAGCACAGCACACTCTCTCTCTCTCTCTACATTCAGCAAGCGCGCGCTCTCACTATTCAGCGCGGCGTCGCAGCAGCAGCACAGCACATTTGAGGCAGCGGCCGCATTTTCGTGTTTCATTTCGCTTGCGCTGCTCAACGGGAACGGACGTCTTGAGCGAACAGCTTGCTATATATATATATATATACAAACATATATATAACTGTATATATATATCGTGTTACCGTGTTTAACTGTAAACGCGTCTAATTTTCAAAAAAAAAAAAAGACTGAAAAAAACAAACTCAATTTGCAGCTAAAAAAATAGTTATAAAACAAAGACTGATTAAACAATAAAAAAAAAATTAACAATAATTACGGGTGCAACAACAACAACACGCAACATATGGATTAACGTTCCTCTCTCGCTCGCACGCAAACGGTTTAACAGCAGCTTTAACTACCGTTACACACAACACACAATACACACCACACCCCACACACCCCCCTCATACACACACACACACACTTTGGATTACCAGTGCCAATTTGTCAATGAAAAAGAAAAAAATTGTTTAAAAGTGCAGTGCAACAACAACAACAACAAATGAAATGTTAAAAATTTTAACAAGAAAATTTTAAAAGAAAACAACAACAAACAAACAACATTTTGTCTGCCAGCCCGTAGAACAACAACAGCAACAAACAACAACAATGACGATGGCCTGCGGCTATGCCAACTATGACATGTCCTCCATGTCTTCGCTCTCGCTCTCGCACAGCATGTCGGCCGCGCTGCAACAGCAGCAGCAGCAGCAGCAGCAACAACACCAACAGCAGCTGCAACAACAGCAACACCAACACCATCAACAGCAGCAGCAGCAGCAACAACAACACATGTATCATGCTGCTGTTGCTGCCGCGCATCAGCAACAGTTGCTGCAACAGCAGCGACAACAGCAACAACAACAACTTCAGCAACAACAGCCACCCGCCAACAACAACAACAACACAAGCAGCAGCAGCAGCAACAACAACACACGCGCCGCCGCCGCTGCCAGTCAACGTCTGCCCCACAGCAGCAACAGCAGCAACGCCGTCGCCGCCAATGTCTCTGCCGCCACCGTCGGCAGCAGCAACAGCAGCAGCACTCTCAGCAGCAGCAGCAGCGGCAGCGGTGG